>JAULBU010069134.1:0-29776 GCA_032358235.1 Odonthalia washingtoniensis
AGCTAATAGAAGAGTATTGAACTCATTGAATTGAAACATGTGCTCAACTTCAGTATATTTTGTAGTCATTCTACTTTTAGTGTTTGCTATCATTTTATGGTTTTGAGTTAAGTGATTAATTAATTCAAGATTTTTTGTCAGCAACGTTAAATTCGACGGTCTCAGCGAAGAAATCAATTTATTCATGAAATTTTCAGTTACGGACATAATGAAAT
The DNA here is from genome assembly GCA_032358235.1 of Odonthalia washingtoniensis. Taxonomy (NCBI): domain Eukaryota; phylum Rhodophyta; class Florideophyceae; order Ceramiales; family Rhodomelaceae; genus Odonthalia; species Odonthalia washingtoniensis. Next base: position 216 of record JAULBU010069134.1, read on the forward strand.
AGCTCATGAGTTTTTGGGCAACAATGCATGAATTCGTGAAATGGTTCAACCCAACTTGGTGAAATTTCTAGATGGATCTTGAAAGTTATTACCCAGCCTTGCTTGGCGTTCTTATGTTTAATGATTTATTTTCTCATACTGAACATTAAAGTTCTGTTCTGTTTTCTTTTATATATAGAAATGATACCAATTATCATGTCTATCTATTTTTGAATCTTACTGTAGTACTTTTATATGTCACTCACTGGCGTGTGTTGTTTTGTTTCAAAATTTCGTGCACTGATTCTCTCACTTAGGCGAAGTTCTCGTCTCATTCGAAAAGCATCAAACTATGGAAAAAAGTACTGATTAATTGCTACAACGTTCCATGTTCTTTCAACATATTCCTTCGATCAGACAACTTCTTCATTCTACTCTACCATCCCTTTCAAAATGTCTCTTAAATACAAACTGCATGGATTTTACTGGGATGTAAAGTACTCCCAACGGCTGTATTTAGACTGGTGAATTGTTTTCATCATGGTGCCCGGCAGAATATGCCATGGATTTCCACACTCGTACATCAATAATTGAATTGACAAAAATATTCGGATAATTGTTGTCTGAAAAATTTTGTCATTTTATTCGTGGACCTTTCATGTTGAAAACCGGGCCCCATTTCTGATCGATTTATTTATTTATTTCCTTATTTCCAACAAAAACCGTCTTCTTTCATATCTCTTTGATTTTATCTTGCTTCACGTTACTAACTTCTTCATTAAGAGTAAACCAACGAGGAAACAATCAATATATATTATATATATTAAAATACTACTACGATCACTATTGCAATCAGCCACAATAACAACTAGGACGTTGTCAAGAAAGATATAAAATTCACATTGGTTATTCTTAGTTATGGGTATAGGCCAGACAAATTCTCTCCTTCATAGCTCTCGGTTCTCATCGGTCTCTGAAATGGCCCCACGGACCGATGAAAAAGGTGACCAGGAAGAATATTCGAAATCTGTCATACTTTGGGGAGCTTTCAATAATCCTCTTCCCGAATCAAATTCCATGAAAATTCAGGCCACGGTCCTAACCATATGTTTTAAAATCCACTCTATGGCCACGCGAAAGATCTCTGCTCTGGTATATCAGAGGAAGTGTTGATGGACAAGAATGGTTGGTGCACAGTTGACTCTAGACTGCATATATCAGTGAGATACATTATCAGTGGTAAGCGAGGCTTTCCGTGATTTTAACGATCTTCTGAACTGCCTACATGGCATATCTGAAACGATGAAAAGTATGAATCAATATTTTCAGTTCAGATGTCAAAAATTAATTCTATAAGCTATGTCACCATGCTTCCTGGCTATATCACAGCATTGATGTTGATGACTAATTCAGGAATTGATGATATCCAGAAAATATCAGGCACGTAAGAAATGGCACCAAATAATCCTTCAATAGAATCAAAATCAACAGATGGTTAAATTTATAGAATCATCACCTACAATTCTGTAGAAGTTGTCATTAAACAATGATAAAAAGGTACAACAAAACAGGATTATTGTCAGTTCGGCGGGCACTTTCAATATTCAAAACTTTTACAATGAAAAAAGACAAAATGGAAATAGTAGGAATAATAGTATTGGAAGGGAAAACAATGATAAGTACCAAAAACTATATATTAAATTCCCATTTGCCATATGCAGCAAATATGGACATTGTCAGAGTAGTCATAAAGAAGATGGGCCACTAACTAGTAATAGAAAATCTTTTGATATTAAACCAGCAGATGATGGTGGAAATTAAGCAAATGTCAATCACGGCAGTGTTAATAATAATAATAATGGCAATTATAATGATCCTACAGTCGGAATTGGATTTACGCATGAATTAATTAGATCCCCTCAAATAGAAATACCAAAATTAAAAACGTTCCTCTTGTGGATGATGGTGCATCGCACTCTGCGATTGGAATTACAAAATTGACATTACTGGCAGATCAAATTGATCTTAAGCCCATTTGGAAAATATTACCAATTTCAAAACGCCTGAGTCGTACTCATTCGAAATATGGGATTGATGGGCACTCTAGTCTCACTAGAAACGTTCTTGGATGCGTAAAAACCACAGAAATCGACGATAAAAATTGTCCTGTTTCAATAAATTATTAGGTTCAGAAAGGATCGTCTCAATGGCTGATTGGTATAAACGTTACAATAAATGAAAATATTGATCATATTGGCGGAAAAAATTGCCTTGATTTTCAATGATAAAAAGTACTACAATTATTTGATCTTATATTCCCTTCTAGAGGTTCTGTAATCCTACAAAAATAGAATCTTTCATGCGGTGACTCAATGGTACTGTAATAAAAGACAACTCCTGGTCAAGGACGAAATAAATCCTTTATATAGGACACACACATGCATGTGGACATGCTTGTTACATAGACTTCAAACTGCTGTTCCAGAGATTTTTTTCTGGAACAATGAAGGTGAACAGAATAAAAAATGATTAATGCAAAAATGTCACTCATGTAGATGCACAGCATTAACTCAACCAAATCGTAGAGTATCCAATTCGTCAAAAGGGTTCAATTAGGTGTTATGTATTGACCATTTCTACATGGACGAGACATGAATAATTTATTTCATGGATTTAGTAAGAAGGTACTCAACTAGATACATCCTGGAAACCGCATCAATGGCTGATTCAATCTGTACCTTCTAAGCGACATGGAATCCACTGCGTGTATTGGATGACGGAGCATATGTTACCAATAAATTTCTGGAGTTACTCAAACTTGAAGAAATTCATTCAAACCAGTCCCTCCCGGTCGAAATAGTAAAATAGAAATCGAATCCAAGGGCAACGTGATTCGTAATCAGTTTATTCGTCTCAAAACGATAACAGTAAATTATTGCACAAAAGATCTCTTATGTACAAAGCAATAACGATCAGTAATGAACTATACGGCAATAATGGAATAAGTTTTGTTGAATTGGAGAAGGGATTCACAAAGCTATTGTTAACAAATATATCAACATCTCATCGAGAAATCGTGAATGATCACAGTCAATGTCGAATCGGGTGCAAATTGAAGGTTATCGGGTACGACGGCGCTTGGATAAGAGGGTTATCAGGGTTATTGAGAATGACACAGTGATGGTACTTTTGTTAGTTTTTGTTCTGCGGTGCATAGACAAACAGGTTATGTGACCTGATATCCTAATTCAGTTGCGCACCCGTACTGATATTAGAGTTGAAGGCACAAGTGGTGTCTCTCTCAGTTCTGGATTCACAACTGGAGTTTATGGTGTACGCCGAATGGGCGTTGGGATTACCTTTGCTACTAGCTACAGGGTTTAGCAAGCTTAGTGCGTGGTTGGGTCAAGTTTCCTTTCCTCTGCTGTATTTACTTATTACGTTGAATTGTTACTGATGTCCACGTATTGATTTTCTTTGTTAACTGTCTACCTTTCTATGAACATTTTGGCTATTATCAGTGGAATCTGATAGTTATATCAAATGAAATAAGATAGATAATGTCAAGTCTACATATTTGACACAGGTGCAAACTTAGTGCGATTCAGTGAAATGGCATGGATATACACTTATTGATTATTCAACATGTTTGTGTATTAATACATGCACAGTTCACACTATATATCATTGACGAATAATAAATTGACTGAAATGAATTCTACATAATAGTTCTTGCTATCAGTAGAATTTGGAACACGTGTTGCGTTATCTACACTGACATAGTTTTCTTGGTATGAATACCGCTCTGCAGTGAAGAGAAAGCAATAAAGAGCTAAACATTATTGAGAAGATACATATCCCCCAACGAACTGATCAAAAGATTCAATCGCAACCGGGAGAAGAGAAACCTGATCAAAAGAAGCCGAGGTTGGCCAAAGAACCAGCGCGCTGAGCAAAGAGGCGGTTCCCATGCCTAATCGCTGTTGTGATCACCTTTTCAACTGCGCCACCAGAGTTGAATCGACCCAGACTCGTAAAGACACTTATCTGTGCTATGGTTCTGTGTCAATTACCACACGATAACGACTACCACTTATGAAACTTGATTTATTTTCGGTTGTGGACAAATTAGTGGATCTTAAAAGACTTCTACATCTTCTGCACCACTAAATGTGATATTTTGTAGATATGTGAGGTATTATGGTCCCTAAATCCATTCTTTTGTTCTATTGTTTTATCTGAACAAACGATCATCATATATGATATAGAAGTCTCTTCAGACTCACGACACAGAATATTTTCATAGTCGTTGTCGTCGCGAACATTTAGGAAGTGAAATAGATTTTCCAGTGTTAGGAAGGCTATGTGGAGTGTTTTTGAAGCTAAAGGTATTCCTCCTATTGATTTGAAAGTTGGTATGAACCTCATGTTTTCAAAATCCATTTTTCTGGCTGTTTCTACCTGAAACAAGTCTCTTGAAATAACACGAAACTGCTGTAATGAACATGAATTAGACACAGACGCTGTGTGATTTTGAATTCCCTCAACTACACTCTGAAGAAACCGTTTAGGTTTGAAGCATATATGCAGTTTCTTCAAGAGATTCCATCGAAGATGATCAGTAACTATATGAATGTTAAAGTCGTCATATCCATCGGAAATTCGTTCTTAATGATCGGAGTTGAGAGTATTTAGTTTTTTCTCTAGATAGTTAAGATTTTGTGTAAGGAATCGAATTCTGAGGAACGTATTTATCCATTGATTATATCTTGATACCTTGAGGCCGCTTATGATCACATATTTTGTCGTGTTGGATTGAAATAATCTACTTGTTCTTTGGAATTAAGGATATCGCGATTTTTCTGTGCATAAGCCTTTACCTTTGAAAGAATAGCGCATCTTATGGCATGAAATATACTTATGTCATCCGTTTGTGTCGTCTCTATTTCATCCGCAAATTTCCAAGAAGCAGTATAAGCAGTATCACCATCTTTCACATTGATTACTTTGACCAGTCTTCCAAGTTAATCTGTAACCAAAAATTGCACTTTGGACATTTCGGCTTCATAGCTTTTTATCTTACAATAATTCAATTTTCCGATACCTACCAGTGGTGGCTCTGATAAATCTTTTATTTCCACTACTACAGCTGACCACCATACTATCTTTTTGGTTATGTTCTATTGGAATGATATGTCATCTCCTATGTCGGATATTTTGTTGAGGTGGCACGTATTGATTTCTGTTAGCTGTGTCGCACGAATAATGGCACGTCGTTTCCGGCTAGTCGTACGGGCTTGAGAAGGTTTAGTCATAGGGGTGAATTTTGAAGTGTAGAATGCAGAGTTTTCAGTTGCAGACTGTGGCGCAGATGATCCTGTATTTCTCGAGCGCCAAACGTTGAATTTTTAAACAACATCTCCATAAAAAATTGAGATGTATCTTGCTCGGATGGCGATGAGAGTGTTTAACAAGTGGCAAGGTTTACAGCTGTGTTGGCACAGGTGCAGTACGTATCGCGTTATACAATACATATAGCAACATTCATAACGATATGCAATCTTATTGAAAAGTGACGATTACATATGTTCAGAAATAACGGTTACGCTCCTGCAATGGGCACAATACAATAGAAGTAATGATTTCTGGAATTAATCTACGGCCTTTTATGTTTAACTATTTATCTACATACATAATTTCTACTATCTCAATCATCGAACAACATGATGAACAGAAAAATGGTAAACAGAAATGAAGCAGACGAAACGAGGAGACCTGGCGGAAAGTCTGTCGCTAAAGATTCCAGAAATGGTTCAAATAATCTTGTTGATAGCAGATGAAGTAAATTGGACAAAGCAAAAAATGTCATTCAGTCGGAGTCTAAAAGAAACAAGAAACCTAAAACGAAGATGCCACAGAAGCCGAAATCAAGAAAAGCGGGGAAAGAAGAATGTTCTAAAGTTCTGATGAAGGTGATGTTAGTGAGGAAGGTGGCCATTTATCAAATTATGATTATGAGTATGTTTCGATTGGAAATAAATCAGATGAAGGACCGCAGATAGAAAAATGGTATGATAATATAAATTTTGATGGGAGTGACGAAGAAATTGATGAAAATAACGGTTTTAATATGGTCGCTCTGAAGGAAATAGAAGATATAACAATATCAACTAAAACGAAATTATAGAACTCAAAAGGTAGAAATTGGACATTGGATTCGGCTGAACCTAAAAGACGGGAATAGCAATATGTTAACAAAACTTCAATTGAAACTCAACCTGAAGGTAAAGAAGGAAGAAAAAATGAGACGGATTCTGAATGTAAACAAGGCAGAAATATGAGACGGATTCTAAATGTATAGAAGGAAGAAACGATGAGCCGTTAACGATTGGGAATGGAAACGATTTTTCAGAAGATGTAAAAACTAGAAAATTGATCAAGATACCAGTTCGCAACTGGGATACGGCTGTTGTGCGTAATGTTATGCTTGAACTAGAACGAAGATTGAGTGATATGGTTGAAAAGGTTCAGAAGGAGGTGAATGGGATGAGGAATACATTTTCAGTGATGATGGAATGTGTTCAGAACGTACATGATGATATGAACTGTACGATAGCCCTCGGAGGCATAGGTCAGGCAGCTCGTAAAAGAAAATGTGAAGATGAACGTGTGAAATTAATCGAGCGTAGATTGAGGGTATTATGAGAAGTATTCCATCAAGATCTGCTCCGTACTGTTATTGAAATGTGTGTATTAGGACGCTGCAAATCTTTGTTATCAAATTTGCATACGAAACATTATGGTAGTGACGCCGAGAAACTCTTTCTAACAATGTTCTTCTCACGAGAATCTACAGATGCTAAAGATAAATATAGTACGGATCTGAGAAAAGAATATAGTACTTTTAGAAGAGGTATTATGTTGACAGCTCTACGTGCCGTGCAACATAATAAATTACAATGGTTTACAGATGACGTTATTGGTATTGAGCTGAAAAGTTCTCATAGTTCAATTCATTCAGAAAATTCAACAAACCTGGCGGTATCAGTAAACTCTGACAGATCTGAGGCAAAGCTACGCCCGCATAATTCAATCGGTGATATGAAGAAGGTGAAAAGTCAACTTTTCTAAGTCAAGGATACATCACCATTGTGGATTTTTATATAGCCATTGCATGGAATGAAAAAACTGCATCCGATTGTGAAAGAAGAAATATGACAGATATTGAACGAAGATCACTCGGAAGAAAGGCAAACAGGAAGGGTCCCATTAAATTGCCGGTAAATGAAGTCTCACAAGCCGCAGCGTTGCGACTATATATGACAATAACAAGTTTCATGCATCGTGCCCGTGAAGCTCGTAAAGCATACCTCTTTTACGAACTTGGATTTATATTTGTGGGATGGAGGCAGCATGGTTCTGGGGTGTCCCACGAAACCTTAAAATTGTCATGGGCAAATAATCAATCATCAAAATTAACGATGCAGTCTACCAATATACCAAAGAAGGAAAGGTTTTCACATATTCCAACATTATCACATATGTCAGTTGATGAGGAACGTTTTCAGTTAGGTGACAACGAAAAAAGAAGAAGGATCGGTGTGAATAAGAATATCATGGCAGATGTTATCGTGGATCATGGAGAAATGATCCTAATCGTTGAGAATGATGTTAATGTAAAGGTCATTGAGGATAAATGTACCACTAATCTATTGAAGAAGCCGAAAATAACTATTGTGAAGAAAGGAATGTGTCGCCCTATCTGTATTATCGATGCGTTATGTATTTTATTGAATCTTACTCAGATATTGGATCTTTAACGGTACAGGTTTCAACAAACACTCCATGATTTTTACTACAGATCCAGATTCTGTACGCTGTATTTTCGTACTAGCTATCTGTATCAGAAACAAGATTGACCCAATTATTAATTATGTTAAGAATAATGGTATAACATGGTTGGAGACTATAGTGAAGAAGAAGGACGATAAAATGTATCACATATCATTACGGAAACCTTGATCAGCAATTTTCAACAAACCCCAACGAAGCAGAAGTAAATGCTACATCCATTGATATTGCTTATACCGGGCAGGAGTATAACGACATGAACATTGAACATGTTCAGAAAGCTGAAAGATTCGTGAAAGACGATGAAAATGAAATTAAATTACAAGTAGATACAATTGCTTTTGACGAACGTTTCGAAATTTTCATCATATAAACATCAACGTAAAATTGGGGTTTAGAGAGGTGACATGCATGTAAAGTTCAAATTTTACGGCGGTATACCATCCAGTTTCCATCTTTGTATATTTCTGAAATCACCGCCTATTCCCTTTTATCCCACCCATCTTTCGATAATTGGCTCATTATTGTTATTCACACATACACCTGAACACTGAATAGTAACACCCCCACTTTACAAGTTGATGGGATCAACCCACTCTTCTTCAAATTTGCATACTTCTCACCTCATATACTCGCTTTTTCTGAATCATAAATTAGAATCATCACTAAATGTAGTGATGTATTAAAATTCAACAATTATAATTTGATGTAACTGTTGAATTAAAAAGGCTTCTGATAGGTTCATTAATTTATAAATTCATGTGATCGCATTCTATCAGTTTTAATGAATCAATGATGTGCATGAATCAAATTACAGTGTAAGTATTCGCAATTTTGGCGTATGACATCATATAGTGCATTTAGCGTGGTAAAGTACAGTAGTCTTGTGTCAATTTATCATCTGTCATGGCGGTTCAAGAACACAACTCGGATCAGACATAAACATACGTTGAACGAACGTTGAAAATACCTGCGATATCAACATCGCTACAATTATTTCAAACAAGATTGACCTCATTTTCAATATAATTTCATTCACATATTATGCCTAATAAGACGCGAAATCGGCGGAGCAGGGTCCATCCAAACCATTGATTCCATATTTCATTTCATAACGATATGCACAGACTAATCGATATACCAACAGAGAATCAAGTTCAGAGTCCACCACAACTTCAACATATTCCTCCAACTACAGCGCTAAATTTCAGAGCACAAATAATTTCACAACAGACTCCTCCGCTCTCACAACCTGACTAAATAAATGACCCTATCCCACATACATCAACAAATTTATAATATTCTTCTGAATTAGTTAATGTGATAACTCCACCACTACTAGAACCTACAGATGAATCTGACCATGGGTTGGGAGATAACCGGACAGAACATTTTGAAATGTTCCATCCGTGTAACTAGGGAAATGAAAGTGAAACGAAAGAGCGGGAGGTAGATGACGAGCAGTCAGATGAACCCTTCATGCGTGCGCAAATCGTACAAATATCAGGAAAACTTGATGATATAGAAAGACAAACAATACAAGCAAGTTAAATGACCGATAAGATGACGGAAAAGGCGAGGCAAGAATCAGCTCAACATCTTCTTAACTTGATGATAAAATGTAAGTAAGTGGGTTATGAAGGGGGAAATTTCAAGCTATGGTGAGGTAAGATAGAATTTGATGGCATATGATCATATGTCGAAGGTAATACGCGACATGAATGAGGGAAATACTCTACCGAGTCACTAAAAATTGCTTCAATCCGTATTTACCCACTTTATCAATTGTTTATTTGTTACTTAACAGATGTTGAGTATATCAACTGATGCAGTGGATTTGAAAACAGTAAATGTGATAAGTCCGAGTTTCTGGGCAATTATGGACGCATTACTCTGTCCATATTTCAAAGTGCCTTCTGCATCAATGGATTTGCGTATCACTGTAGAACAGAATGGGCATCCGAATTGGACGACAGAAGAATACAGAACTCTGAATTTGCTACTAGCTATAATTATCTCTCCCCGTCTTTCAATGTACTCTTCAACGGTTTTCCAGATAGCGGATTGGCAGATGACGTCATTGCCATCGACCTGCCTGATATCCCAAAGATTGATGATATTATTATATCTCTACACCAATGGTCTATTGTTCCAATGCCCCATCTCTCCTTCTAGATGACTGCAAGAACAAATTCCGTGTATATTATTCGATTATCCACAGATGGTTTGTGGACTGACAGAGATTTTAACAGTATTTCAGGGATGGAGAGACAGCTATTCCGTTTGGTGCAGAGTGCAACCTTGTCTTCACAGCATACACTTGGTACATTTTGTGATGATAATGTATCGATTCCGGGAATAACATCTACAACAAAAAGAAGAAATGTTACTACGTCAAGAGGCAGAAGTTCCAAAAAAAGGCGTTTCAGTCAAAACGCATGTAACCAGGATGACAGTCAGGATGATGATGATGATGATGATGATGATGATGATGATACTTATTCTGATAACGAAAACAATATTCGGGTTCTACCTGACGATATATTCGTCTTCCTTCGACCAATAGGAAATGTAGTCACTGATCTGGTTTCAATGCTAGTTTATTCTTTTCGGAGGTGATCGGGTAGCACAAGAAGTATAATGGATTTGTTATTTAGAGTTGGTACAGATATTTAATATATGAAACAGTCTTTGTTTATACTAGGGAAAACATCAATACCAAAATTATTGATGGATCGAACAAGGTCAATGACACGTCAATCAAAACACAACCATGAAATATGTATTACTAAAGGAAATCTTCATGATGGATATCTCTATTATATCTACGGCATTTTACTATACGCCGATGACTTTAACCCAAGTTCAGCCCTTTTCCTCGTGGGTCTGTCGGTGGCGTATGTATGATGCCATTAGGACTTCCTATATATCAACGTCGCCGTCAATCTTCCATACGAACTCTATCTCTAACCCCACCCGCAATTTCTTCGAACTTTATTTTGGATCACATTATCTCTGACATAATCATTGGAAACTCAGAAAGCTTCCATATTGTTGACGCACATGGAAATGATGCTCGTCTTTTTTAGAAGTTTCAGGATTTGTGGGAGATTACCCTGCTTCGTCAGGAGTTATTGATATTATGATGCATGGCGCAGCAACACCATGTACAAATTGTGTCTTTCGACGAAGAAAGAAGATCAATCCATCATGCTACGCATACACCACGATATCACACTAGAATAATCCTAACTTTAGTCAAAATGTTTTTAAATCTACAGCGATGTGATCGTCTTTTGCGTCTTCTAGCACATATAATTGGATGGTAATGGAGGAAGTTTGTATTAAATATGTAAATGTTGCAGATAAGTAGCCATTTTTCAAGTTATTAGAACATCTTCAATCCGTCCAAGATAAATTACCGTTGGATGAGCAAGGAAATAGGATCTTATCACGTACTTTCAACTTCTTTGCTAACAATGCAATTGTTGCTGATCACTTGTTAACTGGTTTAACGAAAGGCCTACTAGAGTGCTACTTTCATGAAATTGACAGCTCAGATCGTAAATATTTCGAAATATCATTATATGATGCCTTGAGATCATTAGGTATGCATGGTGACACAAAACGTTTTAATCACTCCAAACAGACATTACTCAGCTTAAATATGTATACAACATATGTCCTTCTTACGTTCCTGTCTTCAGTTATAACTCCATGTTCACTAGCTAAAAATATTGATTGCTTACAACTGGTGCAGATTCTCAGCCGACTTTTCTCATTTACATTTTGGTAGCCGAGCATGAGCATAGATGGGAAACACGAAACAGAGTTCGTTCATAGAAATAAAAGAAACGTCTATCACGAATCGAAAAGAAATTTCGCTGTGTTATATGTTCAAAAGGTTCACGATTTCTGGAAAAGACGTCCAGATCTGCAGAATTTAGTCGATAGACCTAATGTACATCGACTACTCGAATTCGTTACCAGTACTATTCCAGCATTTGGACATGATTTTTTGTTACGGAACTCCTACTTGAATATTCGCATCCACCACTGAAGTTCTCTTTGGCTCGAAATACGATTTTAAATTCACATATATATATGCAGTTAATTTAGTCTTGGCAAAAGACTGGTTTACTAGACTTTCATATTGTTAGCACGGGTGGAAAATGGAGGCGAGAATGACAAATAACTATACATGAAAGCCTTACTTCGTCTAATGTGTGACAATAATTACCTTAAGTTATTCGACACAGATTATGATAATGATAATGCACTGCAACAAATTCGAAATGAAATGACATAGTTAATACATGAATACTTTAATGGTATAGTATCGAATCAGTTACAGTTGAAGTATGGTCCGTCTGATAATGATAACGACATGAAGGGATAATGGATAGGTATTAAAAGTACACAAGGAGAAACTCAAGCGTTACTGCAAACAGAACACGCAACACAATATTCAAACAAGAAACAACTGCGGGAGAATATCAGATTTCGTACCGGTCAACCTGCGGACTCCAACATTTTCTCAAAGGTCAAAGACAAAAGAAAAATTGTAATTCAGTATTATCTTCCTAGAACCAGCACGTGATAAAAGTTAGTTCAATATTTGAAGTAATTATAAACCAGACTTCAATATCACAAAGTGAAGTTTTGTTGACTCTGTCCACAACTGATATAGGTCAAGATGCTTTTGATTTTGGCACTTGGTGGAGGAATGTATGAACCACCATATGCCTCAGTTTCGGAAATGTGTCGTGTAGAAGGAAATGTTTATATGACATAAGTTACCGTACAGAAAACAATTCTTATGCCTATTTATAATTCAGTGAGGAAAGTTGCAGCAATACATGCGTGCCACTTGGATGGAAATTGCCATCTAAATCCAACTGGGAGACATATTGAACATAGTATGGACATTTTGAGTGGTAGGACTTACTTTTTAATTCACGGCAAGCTTGGTTACTCACCTCGACAAGCATATAAATTAAATAAATATGCCCTGAAAAATGATGATTTTATTAGTTTTAACAATAAATGTATTGTTTTCTCATCGCATACTTGAGACTTTCAATAATTATTGTTTTGTCATAACATAATTGATTCTTCCAATAATTAAAATTACTAACTACAGCATGCAAAACTATTATTTGTTTATTTTCCGAACGATAAAATCGTTTACTGATTCTACACTTCCCAATAATTACAATCATGAAATACGGAAACTAAATTCGATAATTGAATGCTTACTAAACGATGGATATTTCCTGTTTCCATTGTTTTCAATAAGTCTAGTTTTTAACTACAGAACATATAATCACAATTTGGTTACTTACCAAACGCCTATACATCATAACGTTTCCATTGGATCTTACACGATTTTTCTAATTACCTAATTCGATACATGACGAAATGGAAATTACTGTAGCAACAAATTTAATAATTAGGTATTTCAATCTCACACCACAGTAACATAAATTAAATTAAAAAAAAAATGAAAAAATGAAATTTTTTTATCACACAATGGGTATACCTGGTCATTTATCCGAGCCTCTCAACTTATCCGTTCCAGATAGTAACACCATGAAAATTATCGTAGACGTAGATGAGAACATTTCGCCTTCAGGGAAGACGGAAACAGGTAATGGTAACCGTGAACGTTCACCGTCTTCGGAACAATTGCAAAGAAATAAGAATATATCTAAGGTTCCTGGGAACAAAGAAATGTAAATATCCCCAAACCAATCTTCGAATATACCGACAGAAGTTAAAGAGGAAAATCATGTCGAACCAGCAGCTTCAAGGTGCTGGTTAGACATCATATTCCTCTCATCCCATTTTAGTCAGCTCATCTGAAGTTCAGATGAGATTACTACAATGGGATTGAAAAAGATCGAAGTGCTGAAAATAAGTATGCAGAATAACTGTTTCTGCTACGACTGCAATGTTCAGTCCCTTACTGAGACACGATGGGTCGGACTCTATAAGATAATGTTAATTTCATTCTAACAGACCCTCCTTACAACATCAGTGTCGAATATAAATATTCGATTCGAACACGTCGTGACGGCTCGTGAGAATGTAAGAGGAAACGCACGGTATGATGGGATTGAAAAAGGAAACGCACGACATGATGGGATTGAAAGAGGAAAATCACTGTATGATGTTAAGATATTAGGAAGGAAGAACGCACTGTACGATGAAGGAAGAACGGCGATGCGCAGGATGAGTGAACAATAAAATGATAATAGTAATGATGATTAACGTACGTCGAGTTGTAAAATGAGGAAATGATGAAAACAAAATGACAACGATGACATGACATCGATGACATCGAATATTTCAAAACGGCACAAGCCAAGAGGGAAGGAAAACATTTAGGTGAAAGGTTAAGTATGTATAAGAGACGATAGCATACTATTGCGAAATACAAGTGCCAAGAGAAATACAGTGTCAAGTAAAATACAGCACACTGCATTATACGAATAATTATTATTTTATTCGATTAGCGAAGGTTATTTTGATACACGTGTTTCGATTTAGAATCTACTCTAAGAGGTTATCCACTTACTAACAGTAGTATTCTATGACACGTTTATCTACATCGTCGACATTAGCTCGAATTATACTATCTACAGTATACATAACCCACCACGTCAGGATGGAAGAAAAGAAATAAAATTCCAGCCATATTTTGAACAAGAACCCAGAATCCAACTTTCAGCAACGAAACTCATTGAAAGATAGTTCACCAGAAGGAAGGAGAGATCCAACATTTTACGTGCACTCTAGCCGTTTAATCCCCCCTGCAATGAGCAAAGTGATCGACTAAGTTTAAATACTCGATCTCTGTCGATAGTAAAGCAATCGACAAGGACTCGATAATACCTTTGTGGCCTAGAATAGACTTATTCGCGACGTTTCTTAATTGTAACAAGATAAACTGGTCGACTACACCCTGTGGGATTGCAGACGTTTCGTACCAGATTGAGCATTGATTTTACTTCTCGCTCTTTTCTTCACCTTAGTTTTACTTATCGTTTTCTTTCTTTACCTTTTCTTTTCATTATCTATTTATTTGACAAGCATTGTGGCTCAAATAGACAATTATATATATCAGCGACTATCCAAATTCAGATCACGATCAGTTCACAGTAGAATACATGAAATAATTGGTACATTTCTTGGAAACTGTTTTGACACCGGGAAGTAATTCGAATATTTCTTGTTCGGCAATGAAATTTTCTTCCTCGGTTCAACGTATCAAGTCAAAGAAGGAGTTAATCCCATTGGGAGACCCCGAAGATGACGAAATTGGAAAAGGATATAAGACTGAAATAAGTGTTTTTATAGTAGACGAAACACCGCTCCATTACATGAAGACAACGGATTACTATGTATCAGATCCAAGAAAACCCCGTGTCATGCATCTCTCCGTGGTTGAACATGCAGTACACTTCTGTAAGAATGGAATGGTATGGGATCATACTTTAGAAAAGATAAACAACAGTATTTCTGGGTTCATTACGTCTGTTCATCCTGGACCTTGTAATGAAATTAATATCATCCCAAGGGTCCCTATCAACGAAAAGCTATTCCTTTTATCTCAGGAAAAATCTGACGGTCGAAGACAAATGCACAGACCAGAGCAAAAGTCAAGACAGTGGATGATGCATATTATCCTCAAATTTACCTATCCAAGTGAATTGGTTGTGGATCCATGCGCTGGTACATTTTCTGTGGTAATTGTATGTATCCTTCTTCAGAAACATAGGAAATTTGGAGGTGGTGATATGGCTGATAACTATTTAGAATGCTGCTGGACACAACTGGTCAAAGTTTTCGCTCGTCAGTTACTGAACGATGAATCCGATTTTGAGGGCACGGAAGAAGACCTACTTTCAGCACAGGAATATTTGAGAGAGCAGGAAGCCATTGCCATGAAAAAAGAGATGTATGGGATATTCCTCCTGGACTGCCCACAATTAATAATATCCCTAAGCATGTTAGTCAATTCAATTGATAAGCCATTGAGAATGCATCTTTGTATGACAACTGTGTCCCAATACCGTGTGACAAATGGAAAATAACATGGAATCGAGCCCTTGATGTAATATCTACAAATTTTTTGATTGCAATGGAACCAGGGGCACTAAGTTTTTCCCTGAAACCATCCACAATCAAACATGATGAAGCTGGTCTAGCGGTTTTCGCAAAAAAGACAATTGATGAAGCTTTCATAATTGGTCGTTACTATGGAACATTGGTTTACGGAAATATCGGCTGGGGTGAATCAAGTACAAAAACATATGGCGAGGGTTTACTCTCGGTATCTCAAACGCAATTCCTGAAATAAGCTGCCAATTGTTCACATAGATTCACGGGCAAGTGATGGATCGAGAAAGAAGGCATGGATTATCGCTGCCTTTTTGTGCATTACAAGATACATTAATGATTTCCATTACTTCCCTGGAGATAGATCTTCGGCTAACGACATATTGAATAATCCAAGAACTGCAAATTGCCCTCTTGTGCAAAAGAGAAATTTGAGAACTGATGCGGACACAACTTCTTACAAAAATTTGGAGATTCATGCTTTATGTCCTATCGCAATCGGTCAAGAACTTTTCATTGATTACGGCCCTAATCATGTTCATCACGATAAAGAAAACTAGTTTTTCACTTTCATTTTTAACAGTCATTTTATCTTCAAGTTGTTTCTTATTATGTACACTACATTTAATACTTATCACTATAAATACAATGAAAAACGTAATGACAACTAAAATAAATGATTTCACTATATACTATCAATGCCATGACAGCCTGTCAAGGTACAAGAAATAATATCTACTTTATATTCTGATATTATAACATATACTTTATTACTTGTCATAAGTCTCAGAATGGCAGCCTGTCATGTTATGGTACGATGACCGGCTGTAATTATGAGAATATGGCATGCCAATAGCCAGTTTGATCCATTATGATGTCAGCAACCAGACATTGTCATTACTACAACACAACATGGACAGTTCGAAAAAACAATGCTTGAATAAATTACCACACACACCTACCCATACATGATTGTCCCTCAAAATGATGTATGGGTAGGTGTGGGTAATTACTTTGGAAAGGGAGGCATCTGTAGTAGAGGTTCCTCCGTTTTCACAATGAAATATATCGTAATGTAAGCTATTTCCTACACTTCCACGCTTGAAGTGCGCAAGGGTGGGAAATAGGTTACATTTTTCCCTTTCCCAAGTTGGAGAAGAGAAAAACTAACAACTAATAACTACATCTAATAAGTCATTCTAACAAATCATTCTACCGAAATATAAATTATTAGATAACCATTTACGACCCCACGAGGTCCAGGAAGTCATGTTTTGCTTCCCAACATCCACAAGATTGCAAACGATTTATTACATTTCCGCACTTAGGGAAGACAAAATCTAACAACTAAAAAGCTACTTTCTCGTCCCCTGATTGTCGTCCTCTAATTGTCTTTTGTTCAACGACGTGCACAAAAACCCAACTGTTTCAATTTCAGGAATTTAATAACAGGGTAACGCGAAGGTAACCTACCGTCCACCACCTTTTTATAGACACTGCCGTGCCGTTCGTGATCCTCATGAATTTCATTTCCAAAAACAATATGACTGACAGGATCCAGGGAGTGTTGACTTATGGTATATAGAACATGACAAAGCATACCAAATTTTGGTTTACTTTCGTACCATCTATTGCGAAAATTATGTGCAGAGTCTGTCCGGCACACCGTCAGGATATTGCATGAAGGTATTATAGTATCACATTCTGAGTCGTTTTTAGGATGGAAACAATCATATTGTCCCTATTTGTTCAAATTTCCAAAATTTCCAAAATTTAGAAATCTAACAACTTATTATTATATTTGAATTTTGGATTAAATGCTTTGAATCCATTTCAGTTATTACATGTAATCAATAAATCTAATAATTTAGAAATAATCGATTTCATTCTTTGCTACTACAATACCAATCTTTCCCATGACACAGAATGGTGGTCCCACCGTATGATATTTACGACATTATTTCAAAAACCAAATCACATCCAACATAAATTGTTACAGAGCAATTTGTAGGCAATACTACGTGTTGCACATATTCAACCAACATATTAGCTAATTTAAAACGGCATTCAATAGAATGCAAGTATAAGAAAAGGCAACGACTACAACGAGCAGTAACAGTAACAATTGGTTGTAAAATGAATAATTTAAGTATGTTAGTGAATATTGTAAGTTTATTAAAGCAAATTCTGCAGTTTGTAGAAGCACAGCTTGAACTCAATCCTTGATACGGTTAAGTACCCTTCGCGGTTCACCGGTCGAACGTCACCATAATGTGCTTCTTCAGCTCTGACTCGTCGCTGGGATGATCAAATAAGGCGTCGAGTACGCGTGGAGATTATCGTTTCTCCTACAGTAGGTATTATCCTATTTAGTGCAGTGTTGGGGCTGGGTTTCCTGTTCTGCTTTCATTGACTTTTCTAGAGTTCAATTAGCTTTTCTAAAGTGCTGGTGTGTTCTTTGTAAAATATAAATCGACTTATTTATTTATTCTCCTCCTCTTCTAGGTGCGATATTTTTTCTGAGATAATTTTGTCAGTCTGAATATCGCACATGTGTATGGTAATTCTACTGTTAGGAAAACTAAATTAGTTAGAATTCAGTTCAATCTATATCACATTAGTTAAATGCTAAATGCTGTGAAACCACAAAATATAACTAGTAATTGCATGAATTACCGTACACACATGTTGAGCCATAATGCGTATTCGATACGTGCACGGTCTCATACTGCCACACTTTTGCTATCACACGAATTGCTCAATCAAATATATTTGCAGATTTGACAATTACAACCAACAGGAACAGTATCAACTGGTTGGACCGGTCGTGGCTAAGGTTCTTCTACCATTGCGATCTGTGGGTCACCCATCGACACCAACGAAGTTGATGACGTACCAGTGGTACTTCATCAACTTCGTGCGTGTGGGTGGGTGACCCACGGAATATTGTATATGAAATATGCAATATTCATGCCTGACGTAACAGAAAAATTTATGCCTGCCGAAATATGAGAGATTTCCCTGCAGTCGAAAACCAATTGTTGGTACTTTCATATGACATATATTTTTCGGTTGTGGCAAGGTTATCCAGTTGCTTCGGAAAGAAACGTTCAATGCAGACATTGTTCGTAACTAAATAAGAATATTGAAGCAATGTATATCAATTGTCGACAAAACAGTCACTCAGGGTTTAATGGTTGATGGTCTCCAAAAAGTTGAGGTTCCATACAGCACGGCTTCAGACGGGACTAGAAAGGTCTTTTTATGCAATAAAACATCATTGAGGCCTTGAGTACACAAATGAGTGTGTTAGATGAGAATAAAGTGAAATTCAGACCATGTTAAAACGAACTAGATCGTGCATACGTTTCTCATACTATGCATTCATAATTCATTGCAGACCTTTACATGCCTTCAAGAACACAGATTATGTGTAATGAGTCTTCTTCAATTGAATTGAATCAAGGTAGAGTTACAATGCCGAAGTATTTTACTGGAATCTTACATATACTATCTGTAAATACAGTCAAAACAGCAACAAATTTCAAGTCGCATTTATTAAGTTAATACCCAGTACATGCCATATTTCTTAATATGTCTATTCAAACAAGAATTTTCCTCATAGACCATGGATATTCTTTTGTTGTTTTCCTTTCTGTCGGCTCACAAGGATCACAGTAACAGAGGAATGGAGAACAATTGCTCTTCACCGGTGGTGCAGGTATTGATGAAGATGACGTTATTTCCATTTATGACCATGTACAACTAACCTCTTCGTCACGGAGAAAAGATGATGAAATGTTTTCTCGGCATAAAAAAATTATTTTGATTATTGACCCGTTAGCCGAAAAGTCTTTGAAGTGTTTCAATGTTTCCACCGAAACCGAAGTGATATGAAATTGTTCCCCTGTTGTAGTTTCACACTGCTCTCATATACCAAAAAGAAAACATGTTAGGAGTTTTACACAATTTTACACCAAAACGGCCATGCGTGAGATTCTGAAAAACCTTACGGGACTTCAAAAATGGAAGGATATCTGTACTCAGAACGTTTGACTACGTCAAAATTGAGAGAACTGAAGTTTCATATTTGTTTAAATCATCTACCTTAGCATCGACATCCTTACAGAAGATTATCCTACACAAAAAAGCTCAAGAAATTTTACACTATATTTCAACTGTTCCGTGGATACCTTTTCTTTAAACTTTAACAACAACACATTCTCGTATTCTTGTTCCAGGACCGTTTTAAATGTTTACATATGAACCATTGCACAAACTTCATTTCGGTATATCCAAGGCTATTACAACATGTTTCATGACATATTTTTAAAGTCCAGATTTGTTCATTCAAGGCTTGTGCCAACGCAGAAACGGAAATACATTCCTTTCCCAGCGCACAGCATAATTACGAGGTTACAATTTAGTAATGGCTGAAATATAAAATCAGTTTCGCTCCCCTGGTTTACGTGTTGCCTTCTCATCATAAGAAAATACACAGCAGCTGAATGGTCCCTTCCTAAACAATTTCATGCAAGAACTGTTAGAGGGTACGGATTATAAATATTTGGATATTATTTTCGCATTTGTGGCAGCATATATCGATATGGTTACTGGTTATCGAGATGATTCACATCTTACAGATTTTCGCACATGTTTCACAACCTTAATGCAAGATTCGCATTTTGACAATACCCACATCAGATGTTCAGATGAAAATTGCGGGCATTAGAAAACGAATATCACTTCTTAAATTTCAATGTATAGTAACGTTTAAGGAACATTGTGATAATGGAATTAATATATTGGAGTTCTATCTACTGAAACAAGACGTAGAAAATCTCTCCAAATTTTGAGGTCTAAATATAATTTCTGTTTCACCTAACTATCACGCCTATGCATTCTCCAAAAAATCATATCCGTAATGTTCAAATTTTGGTCAAGTTAAATTGACCAAATCTCTTCCACTCGAGAATGTTCAATAACGGAGAAAATTAATGGCAAAACAGGTTATTTTGAAGTGTTTGAGACGGATGATTTATTAGTGAAATGATAAATGCATTTTCTGATCGCAGTTGATCAGCAGAGCAATGAAAAGATCGGGAAATCGAGATGGAAAAAGAGGACGAAATATACCGGTCATGCTAGGTTGACCATAAAATGAAGACTTACAGTGTGCTACGAACAATGAAATGTGATAAAAATGAATTAAAGTTTTTAAAATTTAAATTGTCGCATTCTATTTTAATTTTTATGAAACAAATTTACAAGTCATAATAAAAATAGGGGCAACATTTTCATTCCTTTCAGGACTCCTGGCGACTTTCTTAGTTTTATTTCTTTTTGTGGTTCGTAAATGTTGCGTTGCTGCTGGGATGGTTGATGGGATGGTCAATTGTCAGGAGAGTGTTGGGTTCTATTTCTAAACCTCTGGAACCTCTTTAGCTGTATTTCATCAACAACGCTTAAGTTATCCTCTGCCGGTGTAATGGAACCGATTAGAGGAGAGGGCGGTTGTGGTGGTGTGGTATTATCGTTGAGAAGGGGTGTGTTTGGTGCCACGTCGATGTTGGAAGTTGGGGAGCCAGGAACTGGAACATCCACTATTGGTAGGATTTCAACAGATATCTCACTTCCTGTCCCGTCCTCGTCGGATTCTTTTGATTCCAGTAACGAATAACTTTTGAATCTGGATGGAACCTGCTCCATATACAGAGCGGCACTAAGAAAATTTCACATCGATATTTCGTTGAAAACCCACGAGGTTGGCAAGCTGTATCCTTATTCCGCGTTCCACAAAGAGCATAGAAAGTCATTCTTGCACTTTGAGCAGGTGAATGGCCAGTGACATCAATTCTTATTCCGACACCTCGGGGTGAGTTGAAGAATTTTAGTCTGTTCCTACGGATGCGTCAAGTCTCATCCTGGAGCTGTTCACATTCCGAGCCACTGACCATACTTTTTTTCGTGACACGGATTGATAATTGAAGGTTGACGAGGTGATAAGAGGGGGGGTTTCCCCATGACTTGACATAGGTGAGACTGAGATCGGGAATTTCCCCATCTCTGGAAGAAAAAACAGAATTTCCCCATCTCAGAAATAAAAATCTGGTTTTCTCTTCTTGCGGACACACATAACGGACAAGCATCGAATCCTTGTGGGTTTCTATTTTCAAACTCAATGATTCATCCGTTACTACAGGATTCTTGAAATTATTGTCATCTTTCTTTTCCAACGGTTTTATTTGTACTGTCCACGATTTTTTATTGTTTATTCACAGCCCCTTGTTTGGAGTACATGACAAAATTTCGTCCCAACACAACATTCACCCAATCCCATAAGGCCATTACATAGGTATGCTCTTTCCCCCAAATTTTATGCAAACTCTCTCCCACTGGTGATGTTGACTTGACAAAGCAAATCAACGGTTTGTTGCATTTCGTGCTATGGTCAAGTTAACTGGACCATACAACATTACGGATATAGTTCTACTTTCAAAATATTTGTAACACGAATGGATGACACTGTAAAACATATGGGACCAACAATAACTTCTTAACGGCGTAGTTCGAAAAATGCTTCGTTTCTTAACAATAGTATCAACCCGACTTTTACACGACATTCATCGGAAACGGCGTCTCCGCTACATTCTATTGAACAACAATCTACACATTTGGTGCGCGATGGATTATCTGTTTCATAGTAGCAAATAGAATCCATGGAATGATGAAATGAGCAATGGAACGAAGCTACAAACTAATATCTCTCTCCTATACTAATCAATTTATCACGTACCTGTCTGAAAGTCTTCATTGATCTCATTCGTAATTTTTTACTCGATAATGAACAAAGTTTGCGGACTCTCAAATTTTTGTTTCTCTCGTCAAGTCTGGGTATAAGATTGGAGACCATCTTCTCACTCTGCCGCAGTATGATACTGTTAGAAATATTGTGCATTACGGGTCCCACCAAACCACTGTTGCAATAGGGAACAAATTTTTGCAACTACAAAATTTGGCTCTAGTATGAAAACCAGGAACAGCTTCCTTCTTATCAAGGGTGTTGATAAAATTAATCCGGTTTAATATATCAAAAACGTGCTAATTTTATTCCACATAAAGACGTTTCACACTACGTTCAAGAAATAAATGGATTTCTTTCAATACATGGAATTGACTCCGCCTTTTGACAGCGTCAACACAATTCTGAACTGTGTATACTTCCGTTGGTCAACATCTGACGAAGTGGACTATACAATACCCCGTGATATCACAACATACATGTAACATATTTTGGAGACAGGAGAGTGGTACAGTATTATGGCTTTCGATACCATTTTTTCATCAATACTGTACATGTGCTCAAGTCTAGGTTCGGAATTAATTCTTCTACCGAACAATTCCCATGGCCAAATCAGCAGTTCTATATTAATCGTTTCAACAGGGAACTTTATTTGCAAAAGTGTGAAGAAATAGAAATAGAAGAAGACAATTTCGGCACTTGACATCGAAGAGGACGTTATATTATATATAAGAATATTTTATTTCCTACTAAACTTACCCCTTCTTTCAATTTATTTTGCTACTTTCTCCACCTTCGAAGATATATTCCTATGAACCTGTCCTTCTATAAATGAAATTCCAAGTTTTTAAATACTTTTCCAATCAGATTTTATTTCCTCTTCACATTCCGTAACTTCCAACTCTTCGAACTCCCATTCTTGAACAAACATTTTTTCTTTTCCAATTAGAAATTCAGTTGCTAATTTCACATTTTTCGAATACATTTGGCTCAATTCTTGTTGACGAAGCTCACCACGGTATCTTTCTACAGTTAATAATGTCATGCAATTATAAATCCACGATTCTACGGGGGAAATGGTAGACCCTTCCACAATATTTCCTTCTTTTTCGTTCTTTATATATCCCGTAAATTCATGCAAAATTGCAGAACCAATTTTGTTAAGAAACAAATTCAATTTCTCTTCTTCCTCCTCACCAATTCCCTTCATCAAGTCCTGCCGCAGTGCCTTCTTCATGTAACTGCATATCAGCACATTTGGCAGTGCGTCACCACGTCATTTCTAATACGCCGTATCTATGTTTTCTCAATATCTTGCTCTACGCGAAATATATTTCCATTTTCTGCGTTTCCTCTGCTCCAGCTTTTTTCAAATTAAACCTCTCCATTAAAGGAATATACACAAGTGCTTTAAAAAATATGTCCTTTGCAACTATTTCTCTTGCACTACATAAATCAGATAGCATCTGCCTTAATCGCGGCTTTGAAGTTCCAAGTTTGGAAAACTCTTCTATAAAATCATTTTTCAACTCTTCAGTCAAATAGATTTGAAAGCTTTCTCCATATGACAGTTCTAGTCTGAGGAAATTTCATATAATACCTTTCTCGCTATTGGCTGAGAGAACATGTATATCCTTGAAGTTGCAAAGAAAATGAAACCTAGTTGGAACTATCATTTATCCGTCAATACGTTTGATTCCGTTTTCCAGCACAGTTTTCGAGCGATTAGTCCAGTTTCTTTTATTTCCATCTATATTTGGATCCAACTCACATGTTTCAATATATCTCCCTCTTCTTCATTCTCCGATCAACTGCAAACAGAATCCCTAAATATCTCGTAGATAATTCATTCATCTTTTCCACGTACTTTCCACGGTTCTTGTTGTTCATCGACATTTTTCGAAACAATTCCATATCCAACACTTGTACGCCCTGAACAGTCCATTTCAGGTCCAGTTTTTTTGATTCGAATTTCATAATTGCAGATTGAAGAACCATCATTAAAATAACTTTCTTTAACAATTCATCGGTTTTCTCAGTACACGATAACTTGACCTTATTCATGTTCGTACATATTCTTCTATTTTAACTTGTCAACTTGCTAACATCTTCTTCTAGCTTTCTATTTTCTTCCATGTTTACCTCTTTCGTTGGCAAATCTAGGTAGTTGATGGAAATAACCACTTCTGAAATAACTGGATCGTTCCCAGACTATTTTGAATTACATCACTCACTGTCCTGACATCCATGTTCTCAGTATTACAACTGTCCTCCCCATTACTGTTGGATGAATAATATCAAGGAAGAGAACTGCTTAATCTGCTCATACCACCACTTCTGTATCCACGACGTTCACGGACCCTACCTTTCGTCTGACCACGACGTAAAACCGACATTTTGCGAGATTCATTCCATGTACGTCCTTCAATTTCCTTTTCCAAACCATCACTTCCATTTCGATCAACCCTTGCCGTTTTTAACGGCTGTTATGAATTCTCTAATTTATTCCTTGTCCGTCTTTGGGAATATTGTTCCAATGTTGCCTTTTCCGGTCTTTGTGTGAGTTGTCTTCCTCGCCTACGATTAGTCATCTTCGATTTACGATCAATGTCTCTTCCGTATATCCTTGGCAAGTACTTTTCGTTTCTTGGAATACATTCTAATAATATTCATCATATTCTTAGAAACAAGTTCAATCATATTCTCATACAAACTGTAACGGCTATACAAATTGTTTCCTTTAACAAAATATTACGATTTGTACACTGTATGCACATTTTTTGTTCAAGTGGAGTTGGTGTTTTTGCAATACATTCTTTTTCTAATTTTTTGCAGAGAAAATTTTTAATCGAATGTTTTGCAAAATAACAAACTCCACTTGGACAAAACATGTTTCTGAATTCGATACATTTATGAATGAAAAAATATATTTTTTCAAATAGATCCCATTCAATAGAGATCTCAATAGGCTTCATCGTGCATATGATGCAGCCCTAACACAAATCAATTGTACAAATTCTAGTGATGAAAACAGAACAGTTCGAATCTGTTGCTTACCGTATACGAATTATTTACATAAAAACTCATCATGTTCATTTATATTTATTTTTATTATAAATATGAAATTAAAAAGATGCGCTGTGAAGTAGGTATTCAATAAGATGCAGTAGTATTTGTTTCTAATACTTTTATTGAATTTAATGCAACTATCAGACACAAAGAAGGGGTTAAAAATAGTATTTTTTTATTATTACCTAACATAATACCTGTTGGGACAACACTATCGTAAATACCAAAATATAAAAATAGGTTCGTTCACATTTCCATACATCTGCAACAAGACATTTCATTATTCATTTCACTTTCTTTCCCGACTCTTTCTCACAATTTCAGCAGATATCATCTTACAGTCCTCAAGGGATAGAACTTGGGATGAAAATAATCTTGAATCTAAGTCACGGTCTCGTATAATTGTAATCACTTCCTCAACATCCTTCTTCCAACAAGGGACTCCAAGATACTTAACGATACAGCAAACAACTTGTTCAACACGCCCGCTTTTTGTCTTGTCCATTTCCTCTCCCAAATCACTTACTAACAATGAACGTGCTCCATTGTCTTCATACTTACCTACCAGCTTTTTCGTGAACGATTGTTTCCATTTGTATCTTCCAATATAATGCAGGGTTTTCTTCTTAACTGCTCTATTCAAACAAACAATTGTGGTCGGGAAAAGTTTATGTAGACAAGCAATAATGTTATAGGCAATGATAAAACTGAATAACAGAACAATTGGATAATGATCTCTCTTGTTTAACTGTTACCTATACTGATGTGGAAGTTTTCATTGATAGATATGTATTTTTAAAGTCTCAATTGAGTATGTTACAGCCGTTGAAAGCCCTCAGTCTGAGGGATTGTAATGGCTGTATTGTATTCAATAAAGAAGGAATAACGCTCCATTATCCTCCATTGGATACAAGATCATGGTGCGTAGTCCCTTTTCAATTTCGTCATATTTAAATTAAATAACAAAGAAAGCCGTATGATAATGTGTCAAATTGGCACAAACATTTCAAATTATTAATTAAAAACACTATTTCGAAATTTATGTGCACTTTTGACATATTTTCATGAACATTTCTTCTCCTATCCATTTCTCACATTCATAATCATCTCCACTCTCTCCATTGAGCCGTCTTCAACAAAAACCGATCAACTTTCAACAAAGCGTGTGCCACGATTACTGTTTCTACGTCCACACGCAATGGGTATCTTAGTGGATACCGACAAAAGGTATATCGTCTTTTCCTTCTTTTTTCTTTTTTCATACTAAAATTCTCATCCCGGACGGTTCAATATACATTTCTACGAACATACTTTTTATAAACATTATTTCTTTTCTGTTTTCCATACGTTAGATGATCGTATCATGATGCTACCTAATGTATTGGGTATCTTACTGGTCACCGACAAATTGTATGTTCTATTTTACTTCTAGGTTCATATTTTATACAAATATCGCCATTCCAGACAGTTTAATATACATATTTACTAATATGCTTTATTTATATATGATCTCATTTTTCGTTTTTCCAAATGTTAGAAAATCAGCAGGGCGTTTCTGTTCGAAGTGATGGAACGTAATGCGTATTTTACTCGACGGTATCAAATGGTTTGTTTTCCTTCTTATTTTGGTTCATTTTTCATGGAAACATTCCTATTTCGTACTGTCTGAATTTCTTTTTACTAACCTCTTTTTTATTTACTATAATTCGTTATGACACTTCTGTTTATCAACAGCTTTACATGATGTTTGCTTTTGGTGTTTCTAATTCTTTTTCTTTGTCATAGTTTACTTTCCCTGTCACTTTTTCGTCCTCATTGTGTATGTTACCGTTCTGTTTTTATCGGTATGGCACCTTTTTGTGCTATTTTTCATTGCTATATATCATGATATTATTACTATTAAATAATAAATAGCATGTATACTTTAATTAGTATACATGTATTGTAATGTACTTTGCACATATTTTGTATATCAAATCTATTATAACATCACATTATTTCTATATTACACCGAAGATACGGAATAGGAGATGTGGTTTACATCCACATTTACATTCAATACATGCAAAACACCGTGAAAGTACCATCTACCGTAAACCACTTTGGTCTTAGATTCGTATGCAATATTCATTCACTTTCTCACACAAAATGGTGATGTTGAGATGCGGTGATGATAAGATTGAGATGATGATGTAGAGATGAAAGCAAAATTAAATAGTAAGAAAAACAGTATGTAGGGAGAAGAAAGTACTCCATGTTCCGTAGGACGAATATAGAGGGAATAATGACAGGTTGATGATGGAAGCTAAAAAGAAGAAAGAAGAACTGGACAGTGAGAAAGGTAGGGTAAAAGAACAGATAATCGAAACACAAAGCGAGTCACAAAAGGAGAAAATAAAAGAGTAACTAACTTTGTATAAGGAAAGGTTACAATGCAAGTTATAACATCACAGCATGCAGCAATTTGGAAAGAATATATACAAATCACTAAATACAGTGTACAGTATTTTGGAAGGTGATTATACAATTCACGAAATACAGTGCATGATGTACCTGAAGGGAATGAATCACCATTCAACTAACTAATGAAGCAGTCTGTTACACGTTTATAATTTAGTGAATGACTCACTATTCAAATACCGAATGATCCACTATGTTACACGTTTTGACATTAGAAGAACAATCTCATTTAATAATTACACATTTACCATCGTAGGATTTATAACATGTGTGGGTATATTTTCCCGACTGGAATCAAACTTTATTCCAGTATACACATTACACCGCAACAGGATATAGAACAAAATAAAGTGAAGGTACTCAGATTTCAGGTATTAACTAACGGCATTCTAGACAACAACTTGCGCCATTATTGGCAAGGTGTGAACAGAACAGGAAGGTGAAATCAGATTCAACACGCCTAGAATGTCTAATCAACAGTACGGAAAGCAAATTTAAGTCCACACAATTGCTGTGTGTCCATCTACCCGTCGATTTCAATACCAGAGTCGACGAGGATTTTACTTATAACTCCGATCTACATCCCGTGGGGATACATAATTGTATCAGGTATTAGATCATTAACCGCACTTCACGGACTGCGAAGAACACTAACCCGCTATCGCAATATTAATAATAAAGAAAGAACTAACAGCCCATGGAACAATCCAGATATCCCGGTTGTGGCCCAATCTACATGGACAAGTTAAATGTTTTTGGTATGAATATACTTAATTAGCCTGCAGTAGCTTGTATTACTCAAACTTCCTACATTGACAAATAGTGGAAGGTATAAAATGGTGAACTTCAAGTTAAAGGTAGTACCACTAGCAGAAAGTGATAATTTTAAAAGAATGGAATTTAATTCCGAGAAAAATGTCAATGGAAAATACTCCAAAGATAAGCAATAAGGTACATACAAAAAGGTATGCACTGAACAAACAGTGTTCCAGGAATTGACACAAGATAGCCCTTCAGGAGTTATATTCCTTGAAGGTGCAAAATTATTAGAAAATTATTTCTTTGCGGATGTTTAAACATTAAATTCATATGGTGATGCGATTAAAGACGCTGTTCATGCATAAAATTGGCATGGAGCGTGTGATAAAGAAATTTTCTCAATAAAGGGGCAAATTTCTTACGAACTGCTGGACACTACAGCATAACTGAAACGTAAATACATACTCTGGGTGTTAAATGTTAAGGAGGACGATATTGGTAATATTTTTAAGTTAAA
>JAULBU010069135.1:0-10703 GCA_032358235.1 Odonthalia washingtoniensis
ACACAACATAGTGGCATAATTACGACAAATACGGGCAACTCTGCACACCAGAGGACATGTATTTCAATCAACATATGTAATGTCGCTAAAAATTTCCGCGACTTTTGAAAAGTTCGCGCAGATAACATCGATTGGAATTCCGCCTTAACCCAAAAAACTATTACAAAACTGTTGTGCGACTTTTCAAGTGGATCACGCAATGCGCTTCCACGCTTGGTTAGGGGGTCGTGTGGTGCAATACTGGTATACGCGCATACCTTTTTGAACTCAATTGTGAAGTTTGTCTCTTCTGCCAATTTCGTCACTTTTGTCACACTTTTGTCACGCTCTGTCACGTTTTCTGTCACGTTTTCTGCGTTTGGCCTGATTCGGGCAATTGAAGCATCGGCCACGTGTTTTCCGGACAGATGTACACCCAGTACAGCTTCTTATCGTACTTGACTACTGTACGCTCCTCCTTCCGCCATATGGTGACGGGTGAAGTCTACTTAAGGGGCTTCTTCGCCCTGAACTCCCTTAATGATAATAAATATATCCGTTTTTCAGACTTCATCTACCCCCGAACTTTCATCGGTCGCGATCGAGGAAGCGCCTTCGGCTCTGGTAGAACGTCCGCTGTGCCAGCGTTAGCCCACTCTTCTGCCTTACAAGCGTGAATACGAACCGGCGATCGTGAGCCACGTCAAATTTCGTAACTGCTCCAACCGCCTCCCTCCTCACGGAGTAGGGCTTGGACTATCGCGTCATCCGTTTCTACGCGCATCTTACGATCATCCGACAAACGTCTTCTTTCAACTACATCGGCACCTTACGCGCGTCGGGACGACAGCCACATACTTACTCGGTATCATCCTACCTTCCCTTTTTTGGTGGAGTGCACTTTCCACACGAGCTACAGTGGAACGAGTACTCCAAACACCCGTAGTGCCTTTTTCCTTCCTTCCTTTCTGGAAGTGCATTGCACTACATTCCCGGCGGAAGCACCTGATGTTTTCGATTCTATGATGACTTTCCATGTCATTTGCAATGTCAGGTCACTCCCGTCTTCCTCCATCTCCAAACTGTGAGAATTTCGAGCTCTCTCCAAACTTCAGTGGTTACTAACTCCATACCTTATTTCCCAATAGTCCTCAACTGCTCGGCCCACTGTCTGTCGTGGCAGCGCGATTCTTCCTCGTGGCATCTTCACCCTTTATCCATCCGTCTGATCCAACAATGTTTTATTGTGCTACGGGTACTATCAGTGTATTTTCACGACATACCGGAGTAGCTAAAACCATCAAGCGTGCCTGTTGTTCTGCCACGACAATCTCAGCTGTCTGTATGAGTCTGCCACCTCGCTGTCCCTATACTGTATATTATGGTCACCCCTTTTGGGTCAGTAAACCATAATTTCTCGAACCTTGAGACCGCGTCTATCCGGCCGTTTCTCACCCCACCCTGGCTGACAGTCAACTTTTTGAAATGGAAATGTCCAACAGTCGGTACATAGCCTATTTGGAATCAGATTAGAGCGGAGGGCTCCATGAAACCATTGGTAGTAGCACTATTTTCATCTACCAAGTACTCTTACCCACGGAATTGGGACACCTTCATCCGCTTCTGCACACAAGCGCAAAACTTTCGGCGTCGGACTCTACAATCTGCTGATACTTTTCGTTTCTGTTCTAATATAAGTCGGTTTAGGTATTCAATACGCTCATATTCAGAATATATTGGGGCCCAACTCCGACTCCATGGTTTAGAAGATCCCACCTACTCGCCTCTCTTCATGGCTACGAAGGCTTTCTATTGATATTTATACTCGTAATGTCTCAGCAAGTGACTCCTGTGTCGAAACACACCTTTCCCGGCCCAATTCTCTCTCTATTTTCTACACTACGCCTTTAAATATCCAACTCCGAAGCTAGTGATTCAACTGGAGTCCAAGGTACTTGGATTTTAACTGGGATGCAGACCGGCCAACCGCCTCAGTCTCCAGCGTTATGACATACTACTGCTCCCGTCATCTCTGCAGGTATAGATTCGAGCGTTCAATAGCTCATCGGCGAGCATATTAAACCAGATGGCGCTACACATTCCGCTCAATGGCACCGAGGACTCTCTACAGACATTGGTGCAGCGATTAGTGGTGCGTTGTGGTTCAGATAGAGACTGGATTTTACCGGCAACGCCGATGCGACTGGATCCTCCATCTTAGGAGATGTCGGTCTCTGCCTTTAACGCTTTAGTCAAGAGTCGCCTGAAGTTACGTAAGTTTCACCCGCCGTTGGGGTTGAAACTTAAAGGTCGGCCGTTGCGCAGCGGGGGTCTCACAACGGCATACTATGTCGGCTTGCCGATAGAAAAGCTTTTGCGCTTATCGAACCACAGCGACACCAATGTCCTCTTCCACCACTACGTCGAGTATCTAGCGACGACTGTTGGCGACGATTTGACTACTAAGCGGCGGTTTCTACTTGCTCAACTGGATGCCATTCGATTAGCTAGTCATTCGCTTCTCCCTTCCGGTCAAACCTTTGGCTGCCTGTCAGCCAATAAGCTTCTTCTTCATTTCATTTTACTTTTTCGGGGATTCTCCCCCCTTCTTTCTGTCGCGTTCAAGCCTCTGCCATCTCAGCGCGACCTAAAATAAAAGTTTGCCTCCTTTTAGGCAATTGTTAGTGGCAGCCCGCCAAGGTCCTAGTTACACTTGTTGTTTCATTGCTTAAACAAGTCTACACCACGCACATTAATTAATTATTGGGCCTTAATTATTAATGTAACGGAAAAAGTTTACTGCTGCGTACGTTAGCGTGTTGGATGGATTTGATAAGTATTAGGGCCATACTACCGTATTATGTTGGAAATTTTTTTTTTGTTACATTTAATGTCAGGCGAAAGTATGATGTTCGCCAATCACGGCAGCGTAGAAATCATATTGGGATGTGTATCTCCCATTGGTGCATCATCCATTGGGACTTACAATCTCAAATTCAAAAACACTTTAAACAAATCATCTCAGCCACAACAATAACTTCATCTTTAAACATCGTTCGACCATCATCATCAAAGGCGGTCGCTCAACCTCATCATTCACAAATGTCATTACCAAATGCCAATTCTAAAAAGCAACCATCAGCAACCGTTGTCTTCTCTGACATTGATGGCACACTAGTGCACTACCCAAAAGATTTCAATTCCTACGCATCTGTCATATCAACTGACACAGAAACTGGAAATGTAATAATAGAATATAAACAAACAAAAGAACAACGAATTTGTGTGCCACTTCCCTCAAAGACTGGAGGAACATCATACATTTCACAGAAAACGCATCATCTAATTACAAAATTACGATCATTATCAAACACAGCATTCGTGATCATAACAGGCGCAAGAGCATCCACATACGCATCAAGAAGACCGAAATTACCAAGTGCGGATTATGAATTTTTCGAAAACGGAGGGCGTAAATTATATAATGGATTGCTTGATCATAAATGGTCTGATCAATTCCATGAATTAGTAGGTGAAATTCCGCACGTACCACAGTTCTCACCGTCAGGTATGGCTGAACCTAATAAAAGAATTGGGAAACTATGGGATGTTTATAGAATATTGGAAGAACAAGGTTGGAAATTAGATGCCAGAGATTATACAACGAATTTAAGAGTTGATGTTAAAAATTCTGAAGGAAAAACTGGTGACGATTTTGAAAAGATAGTAAGGGATTTGGTTAAGATTCAAGGATTGGATTCTTCTTTCAATTTAGGGAAGGCTGATATTTATCCAAAAGGTTCCGGTAAAGGGAACGCA
This sequence comes from Odonthalia washingtoniensis, assembly GCA_032358235.1. Lineage (NCBI taxonomy): Eukaryota > Rhodophyta > Florideophyceae > Ceramiales > Rhodomelaceae > Odonthalia > Odonthalia washingtoniensis. Next base: position 3,799 of record JAULBU010069135.1, read on the forward strand.
GCTCGCCATGTTTTGGACTTGTTAAATGTTAAAGCTGAAGATGCAGTTGCTATATTTGATGATGATAACGATATTGAACTTGGTATTCTATGTGGCGCTTCTTACTTGCCTGGTGTTACTCATGAAACTGTTCTAAACGCTATGAAGGGAAGACCTTGGACTGTTATGGACAGAAAGGGTTTCCTGGGAACGGAGGATGCACTGGAAACAGTTATAGAATTGAGACAGAAGGCTCTGGCAGAAGGAGCAGAGGCAGTTGTGACAGATATCAAGCCTATGTAATGTAATTTTTATTATGTCTTGTATTTCAGAGTGTTTTTATGACGTTCATGTCTAAAACGTACAGTGATACAATGCCACCAATGGCATTATTGTTATTTATTTATTTATTTTTTAAAATTTTCGTTATTTTTTTTTTAAAAAAATAATAAATAAATAACGAAAACAATAATAAAAAGTAGGGTAGATTTTAATCTACGGATCAAAAAACAGATTAAAATTGGAAGAATGATTTGTGAAAGTTTCTCAAGGAAACCAAGCAAATCGCAGAACATGGACAATTTACAATATTTTTTCAAACAGACGACCAACAAAATGGCTAACAATCACGCATCTTTATAGAGGCCGGAAGCCTGAAATTTGGAATGCACACCGTAACACCCATAGCCGCGACGATCTACTTAGGGACTGGCGCGTATCCCTATTTGGAAAAAATCATTCAGCCCGTTTATTTTGTTGATGTATACGTTCGGATATTAATTCCCTAACCTAAAAAGAAAAAAAACATCTTCTTACTTTGAGTATCCTGCAGAAGGAAGCAGTCCTCAAAACAATGGATGCTGTTGAAGAAAGTGTGAAAGAAATGGGAGAGAAGAAACTAGAGTTGGCCAAGCAAAGAAAAAGTAATAAATATTGAAAAAATAATGTATTAAATAGAATGTACAATATCTCAAAAATAAATTTGTAATAGAAGCTCCCAAAACTATCTATGTTATATCTATTTCTGCTTTTAAGCGTTAAAACATCAATCTTGTTGAAGCTGAAATTTATTAATACCGTATCTTGTAGGAAAACACTGCATGAGTGATAAAGGGTGATAATTTTTTACATTTGGAATGGTATGGAATCTTTTTCTATTTAAGTAAATCATGGAACCAGGTGTAACACCAAACGATATACCTAAATCATCATAAGCTTTACGTCGACCAGAATTATCTCTTCAGTTTCATGATTCTGTGATGGTGTCCATACATCAGGTTCAACTTTTGTAACCCAGCACGAAAATCAGTTGATGATATCGTTTCCCATAATGTTCGCTATGTTCTTCTATTCTCCGTCAGTTTCAATAATCGCATTGATGTTGCGAAGAAAAGACACAATGCAAATGATGAAAAGAGAGGTGATGATTCGCATAATTAAATTATCAAATTTTGATGATAGAACAAACTTGGCGCTTACACGAGGCTGCAAGGCTTCTTCACGGCTGCTGCTGACTATTGCCGCTAAGTTATCGGAGGGTTGCCGTCAATGTTTTTAGAAGAAAGCTTCAGAAGCGTACGCAACTCAAAACCAAAAACACGTGCCTGTAAAATTCTTTGCAAGTTTTGTAAGTTTTGTAATTTTTGAAAAAATATATTTTAATGAAAAACATTTGATTTGATCCTTTTTTTTTTTTGAGATCAACCAACGGCAGATCCTAATTTTTACCCATTTCTTTAAAAATGATTAAAATTTAATTTAATTTTTAATATTTTTCGGAACACTTGTCTATTTAGCGCCAACAATGGCCGACGTCATTAAACGACGGTTCCAGGTAAACATTTTGCCTGCACCATTGTGACTAAGAAAACGAAAACGCAATTGGAGATTAAACGTATGGACAATGTTTCTATTCGTTCGACCACCTTGTCTGCCAACTTCACAACCCACAACACCTTCAACCAAGGTAACGCCAACATGCCGCCGTCCACTGAAACACAGTAAGCGTCGAAAAGGTCCTGTACCAGTCTCCATCCGTCCGAAAACAGATTTACCGCCACTTCCACAGATCCCTTTTCGCCATAAGAAGCTAGCACACCCTCCCTTAGATTCCTCAAAAATTCCAAGTGCTCAATCTGTTTATAAATCCCTGTCCTCAAGACGCGACGCCATCATCCACACTACAACTTTTCATGACCCAGGAGCCCTGTCCACCGTGCTAGCCTCTCGCGAACGGGACGAACATACATTGATTATTGCGACGACACGCGACACGACTTTAATAGCTGCTCACGAGGCGCGACTCGTGGAAGTAGGTAAGAAAAAAGAAACTCCTGTGATTGTCTCAGCAGGAACAAATGTACCTGGTGGATGGCAACATCCAGCTATGAATGCCAATTCCAGAAAGTATGCCGTGATTGTCGTTGCTAGTGTTCGATCTTGCTTGCACGATTTTTTACTCAATCAACACGGGAGGAAATATTTGGAAAAGGTTAATTTTTTGATTATTGTTGATGCTTTGGGTGTTGTGGAGATCGGTGCGGAGAGGTACCTGGGAAGAATCTTGAAGGCTATGGTGACCAAGGACAGAAGGAAGAATGCTGTCATGGTAAGAGAATGTAAGGAAAAGACAAACCAAGTGAAGTTGGATAAGTTGGTTGGTATGCTTGTTAGAGAGAAGAATGATCACGTTAAATGGAATGCACTACAGGAAAAAGAAGAATATGAAAAGAAAAAGGAAGAGGAGAAAGAATTGGGGAGGGAGAAAAAGAAAGAAAGGAAAAAAAACCTTGGGAAAACTTTTTCGGAAACTCTCAAACTTAAACTTTCCAATGTTGATGGGGATAACCTAGATGAGAAAAATGCCTGTTTAAGTGATTTGAAACAGAGTGTTTTCAATACATTGGATGTGTTTTTGAAGGATAGTGAGGAGCAAAGGGAAAAACGATTGAAAAAAATGGATGATGATGAAAGTACTTTCAATATCCTGTCAATACCCGAAGACCTTCAGGATGACGACGTCGAAGAAATTAAAACTTTTAACTATGAAATACAAGAACATTTTACCAACAAAGGAAGTTTTATCTCTTCTCAGGAAAAACATGAGGAAAAATTCGACGATGATGACAACACGTTTTCTTCCGGCGAAGGTTATGCCCCAACTATCGACAAATCACTTCCAGTATCCACAGCAACTAAATCACCATCATCTCAAGTATCACAAGGCCAACTTGAACGAAATGTACTTCTACCACATATGGTGACAACAATAACGAATACGAACGAACAGTCCATTAAAACTGTACAGCAAAAAATCATAATTGGCAACTGGGGACGTTGTTATAACATTCTTCGTACTCTTCTTGTACAACCACATTCGAAATTATCATCAGCACCATTGAATAACGAGCATCGAACATTAGTCATTTTCTCCACAGGTCGCCTCGCCGAATGCTACGCGACAATGGCTCGTGCTGATGGTATCAAATTACACGACGTTCACCGCCGTTCGACACCCGCGAAACGTGAGCGTGCTTTGGAATGGTTGCATGCACATGAAAGAGGAATTCTCTTCGCAACGGACGTTGTCACCTCCGAACATGTTCTTCTTCCACATGTGCACCGTGTTATTCAATTCGGTCTACCTCATTTGAAAAAGGAATATATTTCCAGAGTCGCCGTATGTGCAGGTGACGATAATGATGTCCACATCAATGGGGACACAGAGGCTTTGTTGATGGTAGGAGAAAGAGAGGCTGAGGTAATGAATGACATTTTAGGGTTGGATGAAATGCAAGTGACAAAAATGACAGTGGAGGAAATGGAAACAGAACTGGGAATTAAAAATGATACGGGAGTTGCTTCAATGGAATGGAAGGGGGATGGATTGGATATGAAGGCAAAGGCAAAGGCGTATTTGTCATGGGTTTCTTTTTGGAGGTTAAAACGGCGAACGTTCGGTTGGGTAAATCGACAGGTTGTTGATTTGGTCAATGAATGGGCGGTGCAAACATTCGGAGAAGTTCCGACCGTACCAAGTAACGTTGCAAAGAAGATGCAGATTAGACATCTCAATAATGTCGCTGTTGACATTGTGCAGCCTCCTCCACCGAGAATCCGTCTCAAAAAGAAGAAGAAGAAGAAAGTTGAGGTAAAGACTGATGTAAACACAAATGTTAATGGAACGGAAAGCAACGGCGACGCTGCGAGTGAAACTAAGACTAAAAAGAAAACGGACACGAAACATGTATCTCGATTCGAGTCGATGATAAATGCAGCGACTAAAGACCCATGGAAATAGTTTATTTTTTATTAAACATTTTGTTTAAAAATACCATTTTGCTCTGAACAATTGTTTTAGTTGTTTTAGTATAAAGAAAAATTTCAATTCGAAGAAAATGAAAGAATGCGTCAGAAGGTTGCTTCTTCAGCACCACTGTCATTCTCTTCATAACCTTCATCGTCATCGAATTTGATACCTGTTTGATAATCAGCGTCAAGTTCCAAATCATCCTCAGCTTCTGCATCAGCTTCACCACTGTCTCCTCCCTGTACCTCACCACCACCACCACCACCACCCTCATTCCCACCATCATCATCGTCCTCATCGGCGCCGTCTTCACCTTCATCTCCTATCATTTCAATCCCCCCAATACCGTTAACACCAACACCTCCAACTCTAGCTCTTTTCCTCCTCCCACCTAAAATACCCGCTTCCTTTTTTACATATCGAACTCTCTTCGGCATAATTTCTGTCGGCAATAATTCAGCTACGAACCATCCACTATCCATATTCCATAATTCCTGTTCCTGTTCCTTTTTCTTCTCCTTTTCTTTTTCCTTCCCTTCTGTCTCCACACTAGCGCCACCACTGCCACCATCCATGAAGTAATATTGACGTATGGCCCAAGTATCACCACCCCACCCCTTACGTTTCATTCCCCTTGCTGCACTACTGTGAACGCAGTGAGGTGAGTCTTGAATGGATCGTTGTACTTCCTGCCATAGTTTCACAAGACTCACTTCAGACTGTAATAAAGGCTGCAGCTGCGCTTTTTTACCAGCTTCTAATTCAGGAAAGTATCCACGTGCAGCATCAACATTCGAACGTGCTGCCACTTGTGCTAGGAGCTCATATGACGCAAGAGAACCTTTACCTAATTCCGCCATTGCAGTTCGAATGGCGGGTGGGGGACGGCGGCCGCCTCGGCCGCCTCGGCCACCACGACCTCCAGGAGGCATTGCTTGATGCTTTTTTTCAGTTGAACAGGGTGAGTTGGAAGAGTGAGGGTTGACGAGACAATACACTTGATGCTAAGGAGTAAAACTAGGAGACTCAGTTGAAAAGGAAAGCTGTATGTGCGCTGTCGCTATCGATGGAATGTTTGACCAAAGTCTAATAAGAAGAGGAATAGAAAATTTAATTTCAGAAATAATACTGAAATATTAATTTAAAAGTTAAATTTTCGATTCCTCTTCAAAAATAGTTCAGATCAAATAAGCCATAATTTCAAAATCAAGGAAAGCAATTGCGTCCACTGTCGACGACATCGTCATATCCATACACTTTGTCGAGAAAACATGGCCTGATTGACGGACGATTGTCAATTTGTCTGCTCACAATGATGTCATCCACACGTTCTGCACAACTTCTGCTCCGTCTCCAACGTCAACAACTTCGTCACGCGCCTACACGGCATTGTCTCACTCTATTTCATCATGAACAACTTAGTCGTCAATTATCAACGTCAACAAAACCACAGGCACAAAAACGTCCTTCATCATCGAAGCAACAGCAAACGAATACCAGGAAACCACCTCGATCAACATCCACTTTCAATGAGTCGACCACAGATCGCTCACGTGCTTACTGGCTACGTCGTCGCCCATCACCCTCTCGTCGCCCCACAACATCCTCTCCGAATATTTCTATTCGTGAATATATCCTTCCCGACGCGGGTCTAACTCCATCTCAATTGTCAGCTCTTTCACTTGGCGTGTCTGGTGACGCATCGGCACATGTATCCACTGCTCAATCCATCCTGACACACGCACAATCTCTAGACCCAGCCGTTATCGATGTCTCAAGCACAATGCCATCCGCTTTAGTCGATCTAATCACCGATGAATTACCCTTACCTTTGAAATTCACACCACAGACAATGGATCTCTTGTTCACACCATCATCTGTAACACAAAAAGGAAAAAAGAAAACAAAGATATCAAAAACAAGAACGAAAAGAATGCCAGTAGTGACTGTAATGGGTCATGTCGATCACGGAAAGACATCATTACTGGACGCATTACGAAGCTCGAATGTTGCAACTACCGAAGAAGGCGGTATCACACAATCAGTCGCTGCTTTTTGTGTACCCGTTCAAGACTCCTATGCAACTTTTATCGACACGCCTGGACACGCCGCATTCTCTGCGATGCGTTCTAACGGTACCGTTGCAACAGACGTAGTCATTCTCGTCGTGGCAGCTGACGACGGCGTCATGCCACAAACAGAAGAATGTATCCGTCTCGCTCGAGAGGCAAACGTACCGATTGTAGTAGCATTAAATAAGTGTGATTTGCCTGGTGTTGATGCAGATAAAATACGCGCACAGTTATTAAGTAAGTGTGGTATGGAATGTGAACAAATTGGTGGAACTGTTCAATGTGTTGAAGTTTCCGCCAAACTCGGTAATGGATTAAGTGAACTGTTGGATGCTGTTTTACTCGAAGTGGGTGATATAGCAACTGATGATGAAATTGTAGATGAAACGGGACGAATGGTTTGTTTAGAAAGTCGTGTTGATCGTTCTATGGGAAGCGTGGCAACTGTGGTCGTCAGGCAGGGTACGCTAAAACGTGGAGATTTCATCGTCATGCAATGTGTGCAACAATTCGGTGACAGGAGTGAGGGAGAACTTTATGGACGT
>JAULBU010069146.1:0-10701 GCA_032358235.1 Odonthalia washingtoniensis
TCTGCATAGTTCTCAGACGCTTAGCCGCACCGTGCAGATGATCAGACCTTGAACAGATATTTGGTATGCGTATATCGGTTCTCTCCGAGATCTTTTGGGACATCACTGTAGTTAAGATCCATTCGCGTTTGTCGCAGGGGTGTAGGTAGTAAGAGGAATTTAGCTGGTCGCAGGGGTGCAGTAAATACAGTAGTCAATATAAGTTACTAGTAGCAGAATAGAAGTGAATGAGCAGAATAGGAGTGGATGAAGGGACGGGGTGGCGGCAGAGGAACGAATGTATAGTTTAGTTGTGGCGGCAGAGGAACGAACGTATAGTTTCGTTGGAAGGGACGGGAGAAATGAACGTATAGTTTCATTGAAAGGGACGCGACGAACGAAGGTATAGTTTCGTTGTGATTGCAAAGGAACGAAAGTATGGTTTCGTTGAAAAGGACGGGAGGAACGAACGTATAGTTCCGTTGAAAGGAACGGGTTTGGTGACAGGGAACGAACTAAATGTTTCATTGAAAGAGTAGAGGTGGCGCCCAGAATTCGTTGAAATGCCCGGGATGGTGCAGAGGAGCAAACGTAGATTCGTTCAAAATAGATAGATGTTAGGCGGTGGTTATTGTCGTAGCGGTGTACTTAGGTACAGGTGACAGCATAAAAACGGGACGTCAAGAGGCTCTGGTTGTTCGTCAAGATGGCGAATGAGGTTGTGAGGTTGTGTTATGAAGGGAGGGGATGGGAAAAATGGAACGAAATTAAATATTCGTTGTTATAGATGTCGGTTCATTGGCGGTTGTTTTTTGGCAGTTTTTTGTAGGTAGTTTTTTTGGGTTTCGGTTTCGGTTAAAACAAAAGCGAAAACAAATTGAGACGCCTCCGATTTATTAATACACCGCTAATTTCTATTGGCCATCCCAAGCCATTTCAAATTCACTTAAATTGATTTTAAGACGTCAAATGGGGAGAGATTTTTTTTTGTTTTTCACTTGCAAAATAAACGCGTACGGCCTGTACCGAAATTTCCAAGTCATTTTCAATAATTCATTAAATAATAACTCTCTATTGTCTTCATGCATGATAGTTGGAAGCAGTTGATTAATTCCAAAAATTATCCAATGGTAGTCGTAGACAGACTACCGTTCTGTAAACGGAGCCAGATGCTATAAACTAAGCTTCAGACATACTGTGCTCGAACATTGCTTGCATTCTGGAAATCCAATTTACAGCATGAGTTCCAAAATACGCAATTATGAATGCCGCTTTTTGCAATATTTTAGTATTAAATACCATTAGTTTTACATCATCGAAATTTACAAAAAAACCATTTCCAATTTTTCTTGTCCGTAGCGTATGTACAGGAATCGATCTACACAAATTAGTTTAATTCCTGCTAATTTATGTACGCATGCATCCAAGTTGTATTCTACACTCACGGCACTTGTTTCAGAACGTAGAAGGATTTTAATAGTTTGATTGATTTACCGACCGGGACTAAATTTTCATAGCCGGGTGGTGGGGTGATATATATGACGTCTCTTAGTATTGAATTTAGAACACAACAGTGAAATTAATTTGGTGAATACGTACGTCTAATTGTGCTACTAGCGAGAGCAGTACTCGGGGTGTCGTCATATTTGACACTGATGCATTGGTCAAATTGTAGTCGACTCCATGCGCCTTCATAAATACTCTTACTACTCATCATTCCTTGTACCAAATTGTTAGTACTGATTGGTCTCTTTCAACACAAAATATTCATAGGGTTGATATGTTCCTTTGTGTTTGGATGAATAACAATTTTTAGGCATCCAGATCTGTCATGCTGTGAATTTCAGACTCGCATACTTGTTTCCAATTACTTGCTCGTTCAGATTACATTGCTTCCTTATAAGGATTTTGGTAGATCAAACTAATAAATTGAAGGATCAGACGTTACTTTGAAATTTCTTGTATGGTCATCTCCGGTATGATCATCTTCATCGTCTATAATACCTTTATTTTTACCATTCCTATGTGATAATTTTTTATCACATTGACATCCACCACCACCATCTGCTCAGGCGTTACTACATTTTATGCTTGGAAGACATGTTGTTGTTCTCCAGCACCATCTTCAGTGGATTTATTGGATTCGTCCACTTCACTTTGTGATTCACTTTTAATCACATCCTGTTTTATTCTTTGTTGTTCAAAATTCATTTCCTCATTATTGTTTCCAACATCAGCTTAGTCAGTAGATGCACTTTCAACTGTATGGGTATTTTTAACTCCCGTTCCCATTTCTTCGACATTCTTGACCGGGTCTACTATTTTCAGTTTACTGGCCTTTGGTTTATTTTTAGATCCAGTTGTTCTGCTCCTTCTTTCAGGCACACTGACTTGTGTGGCATTTTTCATTTTTATTGTTCTACTTTCTAGTTTGCCAGGTGATATCTTCAATTTATCCTCTAATCCTACTGTCACGTCAAATTTATTTTGTTCCCTCTGTTTCTCTTTTAGAGGCCTACCCTTCCTTCGCGTTGCACTTTTGAGAATCACAGTATCCTTTTGATCGGTTGAAGGCGTGTAAATCTCCTCATTGATTACCAGGTGATCATCTGGTTCTTCGATGATTATTACATCGCGTGTAAGAATTGTAAGCATTTGTCTGTGTTACGGTTAATGAATGATTACATTCTCGAGGTGAATGGGTTCGGATGGCCCAGGGAACTATTCGATGTTTTTACCGATATGAACGCCCGCATTGAGGCAGTCGCAGGCCGATCATTGAAACGTCGTAGAATTGTTGCAGTACATTCATATTGCCCAAAAAATGGAAATTTTATGAAAGCCCGGTATTCAGTGTATGTAGTTCCGTGCAGGTAATAAATCGTAAAATAATATAAGAGCTGCGATTTAGGGCATTGCTGTCAAAATATTTTATATTATGTTATTAAAAATTAGTAACAGCAGTGCATGTATGACCTCCAAATATGGGAAAAATGAAACGTACACACTGGAAAGCATCCAACAATGAAAATGTGTACGTAATGAATGCCTACATTAACGAGCTGAAAGGGTGCCATTCACAGTCCCGTGAGAGTTCAAACACCGTGTAGGTTACATGTTTTTTATGTAAATTGGAATGCATGGCAGATTGAAGGGTGATGATAACGGCGAGTTATTTCTGAAATTTTCCCATAATTTGTTTACAAATTTATATGTTACGGTAATGGGAACAGGTTCCCAGTACAGGTACCACTTTAAGTCGTCAACAATGTGACAGGTGACCAGAATGTAATTGTCATGAAAACCCTGTGACCTGCAAGGTGACAGGGTTTTAATCACAATAATATTCTTGCCATCTGTCGAGGATGGAAGACGTTTATTTATTGGGATTGTTGTACGACCATTCCTCTCGAATTTATTTTTCTCTTTTCGCCCTTCCTTTTTCTCTATTTATTTTTTTGCCGACATTCCTCACCAAGTGTGCGAATGTAGGAAATGGTTTGTCGTTTGGTGGAGTTTGAGATGCAATAGAGGACATCCTGGACCTCATTGGGCGGCAAACTATTATCTGTCTTCTCATGTTTGGGGTGGTTGTGTTGTGACATGTTTTGTTTACAGCCTGTAAGAACAAAATTTCACAACACAGAAACACTACCCCTACACACTAACTGAGTCAGTGTGTAGGTGGTAGTGTTTCTGTTCCCCGAAAAGGGTAGTAATCCATTTTCACAGGAGAAACACTCAATCTATCACCAATATTTATCATAGGTAATGATGATAGAATGGTGTTTTCACTAATATGTAAACTTGTAACATGATTGTAGTAGGATCTTTATTTATGATATAATGGAAGAAATGTCTTTTAAAGTATTCGAATGTCCACACTTTCAGTCACAATTATTGGAGAGATGCTTTAGTATTGGGAAAGTTACATAATTACTCATTGTAGTTATAGTGATAAGTGTTTAATGTAGTGTACATACTAAGAGACAACTTGAAGATAAAATGACAGAAAAAATGAAAATAAGAGTACTAGTTGCCTTTAACGTGATGAAAATGATAAGGAACGTAATCAATGAAAAGTTCTTGACCAATTGAAACAGGACATAAAGCACGAATATCCAAAGTTTTGTAAGAAGTTGCAGCTGCATCAGTTTTCAACTTTCTTTTTTGCACAAGAGCACAATTTTCAGTTCTTGGATTATTCAATCTATCGTTAGCCAAAGTTTTATCTCCAGGGAGATAATGGAATTGAATAATGTATCTTATAATGCACTAAGGGGAAGTTACAATCCAATCCTTCTTTTTCGATCGATCACTTGCCGTGAATTTATGTGAAAAATTGGCACTGTATTTCAGGAATTGTGCTTTAGATACCGAAAGTAAACCCTCGTCATATGTTTTTGTAATTGATGGATTCCCTTCGATATTTCCGTAAACCAATGTTCCGTAGTAATGACCAATGAGGAAAATTTCATCAATAGTCTTTTTTGCAAAAACCCCCAGACCAGCTTCATCATGTTCGATTGTGGATGGTTTCAGGGGAAAACCTAGTGCCCCTGCTTCCATTGCAAGCAGCATATTAGTAGTTATTCCATCAAGGGCTCGTTTCCATGATATTTTGCTCTTGTCCCACGGTATGGAAACACCGGTGTTATACAAAGATGCATCCCCAATGGATTGTGAAATGAAGTAACGAACGTGCTTTGGGAAAATCTGAACTGTGGGGGTACAGGTGGAATATCCCATACATCCTTTCTTTTTCCACGGTAATGGCATCCAGTTCTCTCAAATATTGTTTTGCTGTAAGTAGGTCTTTTCCGTGACCTCAATGTCGGATTCATCTTTGAGTAACTGACGAGCGAAAACTTCGATATGTTGTGTCCAGCAGAATTTCAAACAGTTATCATTCATATCACCACCGACAAATTTTCTATGTTTTGGAAGAAGCATACATGCAATTGCCACCAAAAATGCACCAGCGCATGGATCTACAAATAACTCACCAGGATGGGTAAATTTGAGAATGATATCCATCATCCATTGTCTTGAAATTTGATCTGGTCAGAGAATTTGTCTTCGCCCGGAAAATTTCGTCTCAGATGGAAGGAATAACTTTTAGTTGATAGGCAAAATTGGGATGTTATTCATTTCATTACATGTTCTGGGACGAACAGAAGTAATAACCCATAAAGACTGTACTTTATCCTTTTCGAAGCGTGATCCCATACCATACCATTCTTCCAGAAGTGTACTGCACGTTCAACCACGGAGAGATGCGTGAGACGGGGTGTTCTCGGATCTGATGCATAGTAACCGCTTTTATTCGTGTAATGGAGCGGTGTTTCCTCCATAATGAAAACACTTATTTCAGTCTTGTATCCTTTTCCAATTTCATCATCTTCCGGGGATTTCCAATAGGATGAATTCCTTCTTCGACTTAATATGTTGGACCCAGGAAGAAAATTGAAGTGCCGAACAAAAAATATGCACATGAATTCCCGGTGTGCAAACAGTTTCCGAGAAATGTACCAATTATTTCATGTATTCTACCGTGAACTGATCATGATATGAATTTGGATAGTCGTTAATATATCTAATGTTGTAAGTAGGGTCTGTTAGAATGAAATGAACATTATCTTGTAGAGTATTACCCATAGCATCGTCATGTGAGTCAGTAAGAGACTGAGAATCGCAGTCATTGAAGCAAAAGTAATTCTGTATACATATTTTCAGCATGTCCACCGCTTTCAATCCCATTGTAGTCAGCTCATCTGAAGCTGCTGGTTCGAAATCATATTCCTACTTAACTTCTGTTGCTTTATCCGAAGATTGGTCTGGAGATATTTCCATTTCTTTGTTGCCAGCAACCTTAGATTTCTTCTTATATCTTTGCAATTGTTCGGAAGACGGTGAAAGTTCACGCTTACCAATACCTGTTTCCGTTTTCCCTGAAGGTGAAGTGTCCTCATCAATGTCTACAATAACTTCCATGGTGTTACTAATTGGAAGGGATAAGTTGAGAGGCTCGGAGACATGACCGGGTATACCAGAACAGCATTTTCGCAATTCAAAACTGTTTGGATCACAGAAGAAAGGTTTCAACATTGAAGTTGATTCCATGTTTGAATCGGAGTATTACGAAGAAATATTGCACAATATGTTGTGTAAGTTGGTAAAACATGAAGATGCGATGTGACGAAATGCTGCGCCCATTCTATTTGTTCTATTCCGAAATTGTTCGGACACCAATTATTCGATACCGACTGATTTATCATCTGCAGTAAATTTTGTTTCTTGACTAACGGGAGAAAACATTTCGTTCCTGGTAGAAAGAACTTCAAATCTGGATGCTGCTCAGTTGTAGAAGATGTACGGTGAAATCATTGTACTGACGAGAGGAATGTCGATTGATGTTTCCAGTAGTGCCCACGCCTTGAAAATCGTTTGAAAAACAAACCCTATTCTAGCCCCAGTGAAATGTTTCATGCTGATAATATTTCTATTACATGTCTCAGAATTTTTTTCTTGACATTGTCTCGGAGACATATGAAATGCTGTGGTAAAAGAGAATACATTCGAAAGTTGTTGGGATATACATGTTGAATAGGTTCCGTCTTGGTCTTTTTCCAGTTGATTGCATGATCATGTGGATGAATGTTGGACCAAATAAGAATCCAGTTGAAGTGCAGTTGTCAGTGAAAAAGTCTGTGAACATTTGAAGTGTGCGTTCATCTCTACAACCAAATGTGTATATGGCTAGAGACGAACGGGCTACCTGTCGAATCTGCTGAGAACCCATTTCTGCTAGGATCTTGCCACCATTACCGCCTATAGACTCGAATACCGATTGTTTCAAAAGCTTCATTCTGTCATTCGCCTTTCTTTCGAAACGTGTTGTTATGCGCTTGGAAATCAGGTCATCCTGGAACCTCAACCATTGCACATAATTCTTGAAGTTGACATTCCTATAGTTGACGTTTTATCTGAAAGATGAACCGGAGAAACTGTCAATAAAGGAAATCAGCAGGAATAGATTGAATTCAGATTCAAGGGCTTAATTTGTCCCTGTAGAGAATTTTATAGTACAGGTTGAAGGTGACATGTTGTGTTGTTGCTCAGTTTCCTGTTGAAAAAGGAGTTTAAAATTGTTGGAGAATGGGATGTAGAATGTTGAAATTGATAGTAAAATTATTGTGGGAGATGTTGTTGGAGAAGAATATATGGAGTGTGAAGTTGCTGTTGCAATGATCAAGTTGTACCGCATTTATTTTCATTTGACGTGATGTGTGTAGATATCTTTCCTGCTATGACGTTTTTGAAGAAAGTTTTCTGCAACGGTATGATGAAGATTGTGGGAGGTCGTGTAATTCGAGTAGAGGCGTAATCATCGATGTTGATGGTGGGCGAATAGGAACGAACGTTAAAAAGGCAATGTAACGGTAGTAGTACAGCGATGTTATGTTCGGGAAAGTTATATAATGTTGTGATCTGGTATATATTGTAGAAAATTAAATATTTAATTTTCCGCACGGCGTCGGAGTGGGCTTGTGTACTACTGGAACAGACGAAGAAAAACTGTAAAACTTTCCTTCCATATGGAGGCTGAAAAATTGAAGGAAATTAAAGAATTGATTTTCTGTTGTGAAAAATCAATTATTTAATTTTCTGCAATTTTCCGGCATTCATATGGAGTAAATTGTTTCGCAGGAAATTAAATATTTAATTTTTTGTAGCAAAAAATCAATTTTTTAATTTCCTGCAATATTTCGGCCTCCATATGGAGGAAAATTTGTCAAAAATATTGGCGAGTAATGTTTTTGCCGCAAACATATGTTGCAATCTACCACGGGGGAGTACAACACACCTGTATACGGTATAATTGTTTACAGAAGCACCGTCCGGTTAAGACAGTCATAAAACAATTCCGTTTATGATAACAAGACGACAATCCGATCATCGAAGTCATACAACTGAGGCGGAGTCCTGAAGTGAAGTCGTACGAAACAATACATTCTAAAATCGCGATATTTCCTGTTGTATATATTAGACGCAACATTACGATATCCTTCTTCACAACCAACCGTCATCAACTGACTTCAATATTTCTCAACTACTACATAATACTTCTATAATCAACTATGTCGTCATATTCTGCATCCGAACAGGGGAAGTGTCTGATGCATTGCTACCAACCGGCAAGAGGTGAAGCACATTCGACAAGCTGATTCTTGGAGAGGAAAATGGTACCGATGCAGCGGCAAGGGGTATAGTTCCAAAAGTAACTGTTGGAATGTACTGTCTAAATGATGATTCCGTTGAAATGGTGAAGTAATTCCGAGGGTGCCGTGGAATTAATTGTTTGGATATGAGTGAAGTCTTTGTTGGTACAGAAACAGTCAAGGCTGGAAATGGGACTAACTCAGGGAGTATAGGAAATTGGGCAACGGATGAAGTGGATGGAATATTAGACAGAATGGAAATATTCGGTGTGTAAATTAAGTCGATGCATAAGGAACGGGAATATCCGTATTATGAAAATAATGGAAGAGGTACCAACCCAGTTATCCTCCGTGATTTGGAATCAGAAGAAAGTGGTCATTGCTGAGATTATCAAGCGATGAAGGTTATCGCAATTCAACGCGCAACGAGGGATGATAATAAGGAGACAGATAGCGGTCGTTCTGTTACGCTTACTGACTTTCGTCTTAGTAATTATAAGACTGTCGAATTATGGCTTCGGGTCAATCAAGTAAGAAGCGTTAAGAACTCTTTGAAGGATGTGAACACAGACATCGTGATGAATTGGTTACATTCTTTGAACAAGAGCGGTATCAAGTTGGTTTCGGAATGATTTCAGTGAATTTCAAATCTGAAGATGTTGAAGGCAAGTATACTGCTATCTAGCAATTATTCAGCAAGGAAACGGATATAATTGTACTGAAGTCCGACAAGTCATTTTTTATTGTGAACGGTAGACATCTACTGTCTGCAATCCAAATTATTGGTGCAATGGTCACTTTCGAAACAAATTGGGCAAGATATCGTATTCGCGTCGATCTTCTCGTACGGAATGATAAGGCGACCATGGAACCGTGGGATGCCATAAATCTCAGCAGGTCTCGAAACATATATTCGTCGAAGACAAAAAAAACGGATATTTCGTTCATTGAAATCATGAGCAGTGTCATACTATATGCTCAGACGTTTACCGAATAATAGAACCTACAGTTTGAAGAAGCTAGGACAGTGGATATTTAGAGGAACATGGAAAGAACATATTTTTTTGATACCAAAAGCACCTCAACATATGAACCGTACGCTCGTGTGGGAAAGATGCTTGTCAGATTCAAATCTGTCATGGAAAGGATCAAGACAATACGGCAGTTTGAAACTGGAAAAGATTCTAGTAAATGAGGGTGACGTACTTGGACAGTGGAATTCTCATCAACTGTACGGAGGAGACTATAATGTACCTCCTGGATGCATCTGAAGCTTATTTTGGAAGCCCAACAAAGGGAACAATTAACGAAAATGTCTTCTATCGGCTCGGTAATAATTCATTAACGTCTATGCAGGAATTGTTGGAAGCTATAGCGGGCGGTAAGTGTGATTTTAGAGGAAGTTCCTACGATAATGAAGAAACTAATGGACGTTGTCATCCTAGAGACACGAACAAGGAAGCAGACTATTCATGCAACCTTTTACAACCACATAAGACCTTTCGAGTACGTTGTTGGAAATAGGTCTGGAAAACTGGTTACTTGTGCAAGTGCTCGCCATGACAGATTGTCAAGAAAATAAGACAATATGTTTTCAAAGAAATATTGACGGTGGGAATGGAGGAAATGAAACAAGAGGAATAGTGTTCATGAAATTCTTCCAGCACATACGAGAAGCAAGAAAAGGCAACAAAGTGAAGTTATTGACCTAGATCGTAGTGATGAGAAAGAACCTCGAGCAAAAAACAGAAGGAAAAGGCAAAGAATCCCATGTCGTTTAACAGAGAAGAAGACACGCCAAAGATTGAGGAATCGGCAAGTGGTGGAAGGTAAACATCAACAAAACGAATCCTTTTACCTGCTAAGTTAACATCAAAAAAACGACTAAACTTAATTGTGAGGCCCTTGCCACGGTCTACTGTGGAAGATGACGTCGGTCCTCACGACATCAAACCGCCTTGAAATATTATGCCATTTGGATGTACTTCTATGTGGAACAGACTGAAAAAGAGGTATAGAGATGTAGTGACCATTGAAGAAAAGCTACAACATCGAAGACACAATGTAACAGAGGATACCGTCGATGGAATGCCGAGGGAGAGTATAAGTCGTGGAACAAGGGCGAGAAAAATTATGATTAACAGGATGGACGGAGAAGGCAAGAAAGTAATGGATGTCAAACGTTTATATGATACGAAGACCCTGCCGAAGTCGGCATTAGTCCCAGATTCTCATCGTGCGAATGTATGTTCCACGTATGATCAAATACTAGCATTGAGAGATATCGCTTGGATGTGAGCTACCTACACGCAAGAGGAACATATGGAACTTCGCACAGATGACACAGAATGGGAGAAATGGTTACAGACAAGAAGGAATGTTGAAGGAAGCTGTCGACTAGCTTACTTCTGCAGGAAGAAACAGCAATTGGATAGTGATGGGTACTGCATTCTGGAGAGTATGTATGATACTTTCGACATGGATGACACTATGAGAAGGA
>JAULBU010069157.1:0-10701 GCA_032358235.1 Odonthalia washingtoniensis
CCATTGAGGGGCTTGATGAGTTTCTCCGATCCATACGGTAGGTCGGAGCGCCTGATGAAACTGGAACCGGCACCGGTATCCAGGACTGCAGCAAACCTTTTTGTTGAACGTAAGGTGAGACCAAGATTGGCATAGACACGATAATTGCGTCTAGCTAATACGAAGACCGCTCTCTGAGTGCTTGTACGGGTTACTTTACGCCATGAGCATTGGAGACAACCGAAATTGTTCGTTGGTAATGATGTCTTTGATGCGACGGAAGTGATAAAAGGGACAAGGAGACTTTGTGAATAAGTCTTTGGGCGACTAAGGATTTTCTTTACTACAAAAGAAGAAGCTTCGGCAAGTCCCCGGGTTTGTTTTCATGGGCCTTTTCACTGTTTTCGGTAACGTCGTCCCCTGTCTGAGGGTTGTTGTTCTACTGGCGTGCGGTTAACTCTAGTTTTGCCATGCGGTATGCTGTATCCGACACAAGAGTCTTCTGTGCTGTTGACAACTTGTCATAGTTGGTAATGACCTGCTCCATTGCGGAGAATTGTAGTTGAAATTTCAAAGAAATGTGGTTGAATTAGTAACATTGGTGACAAATCAATGGTTGATGTGTCTGGTCGCTTCATTTATTGGCGGCCCGCCCCACACGGTTGGGAGTTAAAGAGCTACCACCAAAGTTAATGTATCCTGGTCTGACTGTATTTGCGTACAGGTTGGTTTCTTTTTCCATTATCGTGGATGGTAGGTCGTTGGTGTCCACCGAATCGTCTGTTACTACCATGTTGTATTCGTTCTCGGCCGATTGTTGATCACCTAGTTCTTCCGCGAAGTGTAATTCGCGTAATGTTTTCGATCCCCGAGCGGGCAATGTTGACGTCCGCGTTCCAACGCGTTGTGCTATGTATGCGTGACCTTGGTCCTGGGCATACTGAACAAGGCGGCCGAAAGTTAACTCCTGACGGGGTTCATTTTCCTGGAAGCGCGCAACAATAGTCCGGGTTGTTGGTTCCAGTTCGTCAAAGAAGAACGTCCACTTTTCCAACTCGTCATGGACATTACCACAGCGATATGCTGCGTCGTTCAACCTGGACGCAAAGTCCGGTTCGGATTCATTAATTAACTGCCGCGTTCCGCGTAATGTATTCACAGCCTGACGTATGGCTGCGGGTGTGGCATACGTCCCCAACAACTATTGGACGGCTTCTGTCCAGCAAGAAAGACATCTTGAGCGAGCTCCGTTTCTTGTTGATCGGAATTGTTTCGCGTCTTTTCCCGTAAGGAATTGGGGAAGAACCACATAAGCCTGGGCCTCGGTCAGGCAGAGTATGTCACATTCTTCTACCATTCTCGAGAGGAAGTAGAAAACTAGTATTGAATCGTCGCCCGAAAATCGGTGTTCTTTCATCGTCAGGTCCAGACTCTTAAGGTGTCTGCGTAATTCTACAGTCGATGTACTGTCCAGTTCACCACGTGTGCGGGATAAACGATGGTATCGATAGGACATAAACAAGTCGAATGCCGGGTTTGATGGTTTAAACGAGGTCAGCTCTCGGTGCTTCAGGCCTTTTCAAGTTAGAAGAACGGTACGGATAGATTCATTAAACCAGGGACGAGGCTCGTTGTTTAATCATCTTCTTCGGATGACGAGGAATCATAATCGGGCGAACGTCGGGATCCAGCCGATGGGTTCGAACGGTGCGATAGTGCTGCTCGATAATCTCTTTTTATCTGACGTGATGTATCACGATGTACCATATCGACCCGTTGAGACGGTAAGAGTAGACGTTGGGGTGAGTCTTCCTGACCCGTGATGGGGATTTCTTCTTCTTTTTCTTCCTCGACAACCGAGTTTTGTTGGCTTAGTGTACCGCGTTCCATGATGGCGTTAGCATCTGAACGTCAAGGTTTTACGGCTTCGGCCACTGACTCCGTTGGAGATTGTATCTTTTCGGTAAGGGACTGCTTGATTACCGCAAGTTCGTTGCGGAGGTGTTTGAATTCCTCCTCGAATTCGGGCTTACGGGTAAGCTCCTATTCCAGACGTGTTTTTAGGTCTGTTACTCTTTTCTTGAGGTCCGCAGATTCTTCACCGCAAATGCGTTTTATGGTTTCCTCACGATTTATTTGGCCAGCTAACGATGCGGGGGCGTCTACAGAACCAGTTCTTGATGCTATACGGGAAGCATTACGCGATCCCGCGGGTAGGCTACTGGTCACAGATCGGGTTCTTCTTAATCCAGGCTTCGGTATGCCTATAGTAGTCCTATCCATCTTGAGTCAATTGCCACCAAGTTAATTATAGGCTTGGAGACCAGATGCGGTGCAATGCATTTCCCAAAGAAGGGAAGGAAGGAGAACGGCACTAAGGGTGTTCGAGTTCCTTTTTCTGCAGTAGCGTGTATCGGCTTTGTACTCCACCAAAAGGGACGAGGTTGCAGTTGTCAGGTGACGTTCAGCGAATGAGCGAGGTGGCGAGTATTACTTGTCACGACCGCCGTCGGCGAGGTACGATATGTGAAGGTCGGAGTTGGATCTTGGTCACGCTTCTAAGGCGGTGCATAAAACATGACGTAAGGTGAGTTGGATGGATGGGGGATGCGCGCCGAAACGGTTAGTAGATAGTCCAATGTCTACTTCGTGAGGAGGGAGGTGGTTGGAGCGGTTACCCGTGATGACGCGGCTAATGGTCGCCGGTTCTTACACACGCTTGTAAAGCGGGTGATCGACTAACGCTGGCGCGTCGGACGTTCTGCCGGAGCCGAAAGAGCTTTTTCGTCGCGATGAATGCAAGTTCGGGGGTAGATGAAGTCTGAGAAATGCTTGTCTTTATTAGAGTTAAAGAGAGGTACCCGCGAAAACTTCTTAAGTAGGCTCCACCTGCTGTCCAGTAGCAAGGGATCGAACTGTACAAGGTAGTGGGGCAGGAGCCACCGGTACAGTGTAATGGGAAACAATGTCCTAAATTCACGTGACGATTGTGAAATGCCACCAAAAAATGTGGTCCTACACAAAAGAAAAAAATATGACAAGAGTCACT
Organism: Odonthalia washingtoniensis; assembly: GCA_032358235.1. Lineage (NCBI taxonomy): Eukaryota > Rhodophyta > Florideophyceae > Ceramiales > Rhodomelaceae > Odonthalia > Odonthalia washingtoniensis. Next base: position 3,029 of record JAULBU010069157.1, read on the forward strand.
AGATCATTCACGTGTCCAAAAACGAATTGCACCACACCTTCTTCAAGTTTTGTTTGTTTGTTTGTTTGTTTTCAAGGTGTGATATTGAGCATTGAACATGAAAGTTGTTAGTAATTTCAAGATTGAAAACCTACAAGTTCATGTGGAAGTAATGGTAGTTTCATTTTCCGGAGTATTGAGGTAATGCATGGTATCAATGATGATGGTTTCTACAAATATGTATGCCAACGTTTGATACTCAATCGACCTGTGGTTGAACATATGAACCAAAGTGCACATCATAATTCACTATGTCCAATTTTATGTTAATGCTGAACATTATGATTAAATGCTAATGGTAGTGATGATGGTGATGTTGCACATAACAAAATTAATTGATACCCTCGATCGTTTTTTTCTTCGTCTGCAACATGGTAAGTCTCGTATCGGATCAAAATGCGTGCCATATCCAGGAACGTATTCAGCAACCGTTGAAGCACGAAGAGTACGACTCAACTATCCAGGCCCACTTTCTGCTCCGATACGACTTCGAGGTGCACGAATGTTCAATTGTATAGTTGATGAAGTATGCGCGAGAGTTCTTGCGTGATGTGAGTGAAGATGAGCGCCGTTCTATAAGTTTTTAAAAAATTTATTGGTCAACAGAATTTTTTTTGTTGAGTGCAGTGCAGGAAAGTGGGGCTTTCTATAAGTTTGGAAAATCTAGTCAGAACCAAAAATCAAATTTAATTTTTGCTGTTAAAGAGTACAGAAATTGACCATTACTGTTTCGGTGGTCGTGAGTTCAAGCACGGCGTAATAAATTTTGTGTTTTCACTGTGGTCATGAGTTCAGGCACGGCGTTACAACTTTTGTGTTTTGACACCGTTTTTTTAAAGCCTAAAGTAAAGGCGGTGTCCGTGAGCATTTTCAAAAAGTAAAAAAGGAGACATCGGTGAGTTTAAAAACTGCATCACCGATGCCTCATTTACGCTGATTTAGGACTGGGGCTGAGACAGACCCCAGACCCTCCTGTTTCCCGGCCCCAGCAGCCGAATCCACTACAAGTAGCTAACCCAGCCCGGGATCCACCCATCAGATTCAAGCGTCACCGTCTGAGGATTGGATTACCCGCCATTTCCATTACAACAGTGAGGTGTTTATCGGTACTTGTGAAAAATCTGTATTTAAAGAGATCACATTTTTTCCACTGTCTTCCTTTTTAATGTTTTAAATATAAAGGATAGGGACTGCAAAATTTTGTCAGAAACGAGAATATATTTATAATTTTTCAGTTTACGTGTACCGACTTGAATTACAATTGAACTGTTAGAATTGAAATTGAAAATTGACGTGGGAGAACCGGAAGTCCGTTTTACGCGGGAGCAGACAGATAAGCGAAATCGAACACTTAAACTTGAATTTTATTTCAAGTCGTACTGTTACATTAAAAAATGAAAAGTACTTTGGGAGAACCGAAACTCCTTTTACACGGGAGGAGATTTGGGAGAACCGAAACTCCCGCTTTTACTCGGGAGGAGCGAAGCAAGCGAAAGCGATGAATTGAATTGGAGCACTTCTAGTGCTCCAGTTCATAACAGGATGGCGGCGATCCAGTGGGGCTGGGAATTGGGAGGACGGAAGGGACAGACCGTGACAAGCAAGAGATAATCTACATTATGAGCAACCGATTTAAAATTCAGCAGGGAAAAACAAATGCACTAATCAAAAAAAAACGGCGAACCGTAGTAATGACAATAATGAAACAAGTTTTCAAAGAAATATTTCAAGACATCGTACATACCGAGTACCAATTGAAGGGACCGGTGCAGGCAAGAAAAAAGTTTAACTTCAACGAACACTGTTCGGCGTTGACGGAATCTGAGTTCCACCGTATGTACTGAATGAAGTACACACATTTTATAAAGTTACGGGATTTGATCGCCCCGTACTCCGAACGGACACAAAAAAACGGCAAAAAGAACAGAGCTGTGTCGGTGGAGGTGATGCTGATGGTGACACTCCCAATTTTAGGAGGAACGTCATATCTCGATGTGTTCTGGCCATATGGCATTTCGAAGGCTACGGATTACTGCATCTTTCATGAGACAATTGACGTATTAAATGAAATACTACGAAACATAAAGTTCCCAATATTTGAAGACGAATGTCGTGTACAATCGGAAAAATGTCGGACGATGCGTCGTTCGCTGCTCAGCGGCATTTCCGCTGCGTTGGACGGAATTGCGGTTTCAATAGTGAAACAAAGATCGGACCACATTGAGGATCCACGCAAGTACTACAATAGGAAGGGCTTTTTTGCCATTGTGGTACAGGAAGCTGTTAGTGCCGATTATAAGTTTTTATTCGAGAGCGCTAAACACACTGGCAGCACTCACGACGCAACTGCAATAGAAGGAACACGGTTACACGATGCACTATCAAAATCCATGTTGTAATCTTGGGCACATATGGTCGGCGATGAATACAGTAACATCGGATCATTGATTACGCCATACCCCGGGAGTGTAATCTCAGAGCAAGACTCATTTAATTTAATTATTATTATTATTCGTGCCGCATAGTTGTCGAACAGACGTTTGGAATTCTGGTTAGTATATGGGGAATTTTATGGTCACCCATAAACTTCTCCATAAGTACTACCACAAAAATCATTATGGTGTGCTGCAAGCTGCAAAATTACTTTTTTGAGAACGTGGTGGAAGATTTTTTGGAATGTCCACCAAGTCATGATGACAAAGACGTGACTGGGGTGCCAACAATCCACATTTAAAACATTTTTCATACCGAAACGAACATAATTCGCGATAGACGAACAAATAGACAGAAATTGTCAATTAGAGACTACATTGCTCACAGTTTACAGAATCTAGGATTTGTGAGACTATCTTCATCTAGACCGTGTCCTTAAGTTTAGACATTAAACTTAAAAGTAAACTATCATACATTGTTTTTGAGCTTCTGTTCTGGCATTGTCGCGCATTTTTTCGGTCTTTTCTATTGATTTCAGTATACTTCTAAATGACCTCCCCTCCGCGTCTTTCGTTTCAGCCTTTAATATTTTAAGTTCCTCATCCTGCGTGTACTTACTTGTACTTTCGTCTGTCTGTGCAATTGGAGCGAGGGCACTCAGGCTTTCTAATCCGCTAATTCTTATCTCCCTAGAATTAGCGGGTGCTCGTCTTGGTCGGTCCTGTTCTGGTTTTCGACGATTCACATTGTCACCATCGCTTTCATTGTCAATACCCTCCTCCCTTTGCGATTCGCTAGGAATGGATCTCGTAGTCATCGCTTGAAGAATAGGGTATTTTTCACAAAACAGTGCGTGTACATAATAAAAGACTTTCTTAGTGCAAAATCCTTAAACGTTTCTGGATATTCCTGCCCACTTGCCTCATACCGTATGACACAAGTACCATACAACGATTTTAGCTCCGCAAATTTAGGCTTTAAAAAGGAAGAGTCACGGTCACATATTAATTTTGCTGGATCCATACCAATTATGTCTGAACTTGTAATTCTACCGGCAAGTCGATCGACAACTGGTGGTCTATAATTTTCGTCGTTCAACAATGGGCAATATGTTCATCCATGGGTCAGCGGGCTGGGTGCCCAATTCGTGATGAGTTCTACATAAATAAATTTGTTGTCGTGCAATGAGAATGCGGGGGTCTGCAAGTACATGTGAAATACGAGCGTACTCTGACGTCTCGAAATCAGCCCGACGCGTTGACTTCGATGATGTGATTTTTCTAGGTGTTATGGCATCAGATCTGCTTCGTTTTCTTGATAAACCGTCATTCGTCCAAACTAACTTCTTACCAGTCCCGCCCATATTTACGTGCACATTGATTGTAGGACACCGATACACCTTCAATCCAGTTTCCGATGGATGGTGATTGGAGTCGGTTCTATATAACATCACTTCGAATGCGCCCGTTAATGGTACATTTAGTTCTTAAATGCGAGTCGCGATAACCTCCTTTTTCATGTCTTTCTTTAGACGAACGGCGTTACTTACTTTAAGTGCTTTTACGAGACCATAAATCTCTTCCCCAGTGAGCCCATTTAGTTCCACAATAGAAATAGCTTCGTACAGAGAAGACTGCGTGATAAAGCGAGCTTTTTTTGTCAATTTTTCGTTTTGGTGTTTCGGTGACCCTGGATATAAAATCATCATCGTCCGTACTGTGCGTAAATGCAGTCCCGGTGTCTTTTAATGTAGTCCCATTGTTTGTCATTGTAGTCCCAGCGTTAACATCTTGTTCATCAAAGTAGGGAGTCGCGTTGTGTAAATCCAGTTCCGCTTGTGGCGGCGCCGCAACTGAATTTTTTTTGTTCTTCTGTTTGGACATCGATCATCGCTAGTGTAAACACGCTTTCCCCTTCATCCCGGTGTAGGGGACGCGTAGTTTTTGGATATGCCATTCTCAAAACCTACAACACTCCCTGTCGGAACAATGCAAGCACCAGTGGTGCTGGCATTGTTCCGACAGGGGTTTTCGTTCGTTTTGGTGTGTCTCTTGACAAGAGACCAAGTGGGTTCGGGAATATGTTTTTCGGAAGGAAGTATTAATTTTTGTAAAGTCAGTGCGCATTGCATGCATAGCCATGCAAAATTTCACTTTTCCCACACTTTCATTACTCACAAACAGAATTTTCTGATTGAGACAAATTGTATTATTGATAGCTATCAATAATACAATTTGTTAAATCAGAAAACAAATCAGACAAAAGATGCTTTTATTACATCCTTCTTGGCGCCTTCCTATTGGCTCATTAATTAAATAAACTTCTTGCTGCTGTTGACCACTCTAAAAAAAATCTTATAGAACGGCCCTGAGGTGAATAAAAAAAATTTGAAAGTTATTTTTTCATCTATTGGTCACAATCGTCGAGAAGACGTGTTGGAGTTTGAGATGACAATACACATGAAAATGCTATAACGTCTTTCACCTGTACACCAAATAGAATGACAATGATTTGTGTAACCGTTCATTTTAAAAGCATCAAATTGCAAATTGTTGTACAGGAGTTTCGTATATCACTGTAAACCTGTTGGCCAAACCATTCTATCGGTACAAATAGCGTCGTAATTGGACTTGGAACTGAGATTTTACATGGCCGAGGAAATAAATGGTTGAGAAATGCAGGAAATTGAAAACTGCACTGGAAGCCGAGAAAATCACAAAACATTGTTTTTCGGAATTTTGAAAATTCATCCCATTATTCTTGGTTTGTTGTGATAAGTTGTTACCCATCGTTATCAGCATGATTTTAAGTCAAGCGTTTAATCCAGAGATACATCAACATGCCGACCTACAGCAGATAGATGACATATACAATGACATTGAAGAGGAGATTGAGGGAGAGGATGAAGAAGGTTCTCATTTATGTCCAAATACAAACGTAGATGAGAATGTGCTCATAGATGCAGACGATAATAACCGGACATCAACATCAAGCATTAACAATACTTTTATAAATGAGCATTATATTAAATACATGGCGCTATGTCAATGCAATTCAAAAAGCGGTTTTGATGGTGACAAACAACTTGCAGAATCCTTTTCAAAACTGACTGAGACAGAAAAAATAATGACTGTTAGAGCCATACTTCTTTCTCTTACAGCACCTTCTGGAATAGAGCAAGAGCTTTTAGAATGGTCCAGTACTTATTCAAAAGGCAGAAAGAAGAAGAAAACGAGTTCTGTAGAATATAATTCTACAGTATACATACTAAGAGGAAAAAGAGTTTTTCGAAATGCATTTCGTGCAATATTACAAATTTGTTATTCGACAGTTAATATACATTCAATTATAGTCGCAGCATCACCATACTTCAAAAGATATTAAAATGATATATGTAAAAGAAGGACGGATCGGCTATCAGTTCAATCGTTGGTCGTTTTATACTTCCTACAATGATACGGAGAATTGAACGCTATGTGCTGTCATACTGGGCGTGGATCATCTGCTGACGAACCTGTTTGTTTTCTAGAAAGCGGTACGACGAATAGATTAGTGTACGAAAATTATGAACATTGTTGGAGTGAAATTACAGATGCGGTTATGAATAAATCATCACCATCAGTATCTAGATCTGACTGTCCTCTTACAAAAGACGCCTTCTGTAGGGTTTGGTTAACAGTTTATCCAAATCTCAAAATTATGAAATCTGTTAGTGACTTCTGTGACACATGTACTCAGCTAAAGAATTTAATGCAACCGTTAACAGACAATACTGCAGTAAATGCAGTTAAATTATCTAGGAAAAATCATAGATCAGCAGCAACTTCAGAGTTTGGATATTATCGTCAGATACGAAGGGATGTTAAAGAAGAGCACATTACAGATACGATTCACTTAGTATTTGATTTTTCAGAGAAGGTGTTACTAACTTCCCTTTCAAAACAGCCTGTTCAATTGCATTTCGTTACAGGACTTAAGTTCGACTTTTTTGGAACTGCAAGTAGTAATTTATCAAAGACTTTAATTTTTGGTCTTCCCGAAGGATACTGGCCTGGAAATAAAATTGCGGATGAAGTCGCTACTATGGTACATCACCCAGTTCACATGCATAAAATGGATAATTGAAAATTTAAGCATGCAAGAAAACTAGTTTTGCATGCTGATAAATGTGGTGGACAAAATAAGAATAGATTTATGTTATTTTATTTTGTTTGGAGAGTATTAGTACGTTGAGAAGATTCAATTAACTTACACTTTTTAGTCGCAGGTCATACGAAAAATGTATGCGATGGGTCTTTTGGACATGTGAAAAGGAAACTGAAACAAACAAATGTCACTTGTTCGCGAGAATTGATGAAAGTTATAAGTGAAAGCGGCAAAAGTAATGAGGTTATTTTCTCCGTAAAATTCATTGGTTTAAGTGGAAGGAATTTCTATCTCTATCTTTTTCTACTGCTAATTTATTTCGTATTAAACAGTATCATGCATTTCCGTTTCACAAACCTTCTCCTGGAGTTGTAAAGGCCAAAAGATTGACAACATAAGCTACTTGAGAAACATTCAATTTTCTAAAAGCTGGGATAACTAATTTAGATGTTCTAAACAGTACCACTCAATGTATGCCTAATGAAAAAGTTGTAAAGCCAAATGTTGTGCTGAGAAATGTTCCATCAGTTAAAGATGGTAATAGGGAACAGTATTTAATTAAACGGGTATGTGATGATTACTATAAGGATGATCAAAACTTTAGGTTTTCTTACTTCAGTAGTGGTACTGATTGGAAAAAGTTCTGAACAGGACAAGCCTTGAAATTCATTTTGTAATGTTTGACGTTTAAAGAATTGGTCAGAAGTTTTGAAAAAAAAGTCGGATTTAGAAAATGATTGGTGTGTTGAAATACCCATATAATTATCTACAATAAAGGATTTTCCATATAATTACTCAAAAATAAATCATTTTGGTCATATCACGAAAAAAGTAAATTTGCAATTTGATGCTTTTAAGATGAACGGTTACACATTTGTCGTTCTTAGTACGTGTACTAATACGAGTAAAGTAATTACGTGTCACTTCTAATGTCCGTTTACACTGTACTATGTTAGGTTGCAACTACTATGTTGGCTTTGAAGTTTGAATCGAGATGAAGAAGGGTTTGTGTGTTTTTATTCAATGTGCATTCAATTCTCGTAAAGATGAGACGA
>JAULBU010069168.1:0-10700 GCA_032358235.1 Odonthalia washingtoniensis
TCAATCTTTTCAAAGGCGATGTTCATCTCTGGGTTTCAATCAATGGGGCCCCTCCCCCCCCCCAAGTTTGCGCATGCAAATCTATGCATATATCCACAAAACACTTGAAAAAACGACGATAATATACCGCCAGAACCAAGAAGCTTCGCAACTCGGTCACGTTAGTTGGTACTTGGGCCATTCAAATGGCCTCAGTCTTAGAACGGTCAACAGAAACACCCATCTCGTCCACGAGATGTCCGAGTAGTTCCACCTTGGGCTAGAGGAGCGAACATTTTGAGATCTTCAGCTTCAGACCATGTTTTACAATCATCTGAAATACTTGTAGGAGATGATCGAGATGTTCTTCTTCTGATTTGGATAACACGACGAAATCATTGAGATAAACCGGAATAAACGGAATACCAGCAAAGATGATGTCCATCATTCGCTGAAAGGTATAAGGGGCATTAACGGGGCCAAACGGCATGACCTCAAACAGAAAATTCCAAAGTGGCAAACAAAAGTTGTCTTCTCCTTGCATGATTCTGATATTCTTACTTTCCAATATCCAGAAAACAAATCCGGAGTTGAAAATGCCAAACTGCCTTCAATATCATCGAAGATCCCTTGGATCTTCAGAAGTGGCCAACTATCAGCATTCATTCTCTGATTCAACGCATGATAGTACACACAGAATCTCGACTTGCCATCATTTTTCGTGGCTATTGCCAATAGAAACTCCCACAGAGATATCGTCTGTGTAATTACTGCAGAGTCTAGCATCTTGTCTAATTATTTGCGGACAATGTGATTATGACGCGGGGACATACGACGAGACGGTATATTAATGGACTCCATACTAACTAACTCGAACGAGTGTTTGATGGGCCCATATATTGGTTGAAGGTCGTCCAGGGTCGATGCGACGATATTCGACTCCTTTAGGGAGGAAACGATTTTCCCCGAGTGCTCATGCGACAAATGATTCAATCTCGCACGTAAGAGGTCAAGGTTGCACTCACTTTCTGAGTCCCCATCATCAAATTCTTGGGGTTCACTGTCCTGAACCGTGAAAAAAAATGGTCCCTCTTGATCCTCTTCTTCTTCCGAAGAAGACTCTGGAACTATGTCGATGTCAGAGGTTAAGTCTTCACTGTCCGTTCCGCTATTGTTCAGCCTATACTTGGAGAAATCTGGTTCTAAGGACAACGTAACATTCTTCTCGCCAATCTTGAAGCGAGCAACATCTTCTCCGTAATCCAACTTGTCTCTGAGGATCCTCATAGTTGCAGCACCAATTCTTACGTTGAAGGGCACACCCTTAACAACGAGGAAATCTAGGGCTGCAAACACACCGTCCAGAGAAATAGGGACACCTTTTACCAAACCCATCGTCGAACAATGAGAACCATTAGCAACTGTGATACCTTTCTCCGTTTCAATATATGTAAGAGAGAGAGCTTTGACGATCTCTTCCGAAAAAATAATCGACGACGCATCCAAGTCCAACAGAAACCAATCCTTTGTTCCGTATACTTTCACAGATGTTAAACACAGAGCACGATCGGCAGCATCTTCTGGAACTTGAATATGAACTGGATTGTCGGCTTCAGCTGGAAAATTAGCGTTGTGGGCTGGACGGGTCGACTTCTTTAAACATTTTTGTCAAATCGCATCTTAAAGCTTCAACATTCAACAGCATCTTCTCGGAGCAATTGTCCAAATTTTATCCCACAATTGGTGTTAGATAGTGCTATAGGTACATCATACTTAGAAACTTGCTTCAATACATCCTTTTTAGTGGACCTACTCGCCTTCTTTCGACCAACCCTCTTCTTCGGGCGCAGCGGAACAGAATCTGGATTCACCACGTTATTCAGGGGGACCCGGCCCTATTGGCGGGGCTATTTTGGGCATGAGCTGTCCATTGGCATTCCGCTGAAGAGCTAGAAATGGGTTCATGTCTTTATTTTCCATAATGATGCTTAAATTCAAATTACTATTAGTCTCATATTGCGTTTTCTGTTCCTAGGTCTTTCTCTCCTGCTTATCGGTTCGAACCCAGCATGTCGCCTCTGAGTTCCCCATCTTGTAGCACTTTGTACAACGTGCATCTCAATGGGAATTTCCAGTGCAGCAATTCGCAAAATGGACAGGCTTACGACAATACTAGCAAGTACGCTCTACGTCCATCTTGGAACTACTCCGGCTTGTGAAGTCTTTTCCATCATAAACTTCAAGTTCTACAGTTGATCCCCCAAGGCGTCAACTTTGGTTTCCACATTTTAAACACGAGCATCCGGGCTAAAATGTAACTTAGTTCGTGAAACATCTATAGGGGAAGCTTGAAACGCGGTCTTCCCCTTCTGGTAGTCTATGACGGCTTTTTTCGCCGTCACAAAGTCGGAACAGCCTTTGAGGATAACAAAATGCGCCAACTCCGGTATCGTCATTATTTAAGTGCGGAGCAACTCGAACTTTCCCTCTTCATTAAACTTCGCCTTTTCTAAGAAACAGTCTATTTTACGTAACGAGACGACGAGCTCGTCGGTACGAAGTCTTGTGGCCATTTCATTTTGGATGAGGTCCTGTACATCGTCGCTATCTCTAAAGTGATTAGTTAGGGCCTCCTTGACTCCGACGTACTCGGAAGCTTTTGTCTTCATCTCGCCATCTACTGAAAGGTTTTTGTAGAAGAAATCGAACGCAGCGCCGTCGAGGTAGGCAACCAACTCGGAGGCTGTCTCGACGTTAGTTTTTCCTCGCATAATGGCATTTTTGAAGTAAAAGAAGAAACGCCTGACATCCGAGTCTCCCGAAAATACTCGGGTTGAATCGGGCCTCCATGAGAGTACCATGTCGGCTTGTCGTTTCGCACGCTTGCTGACGTAAGGAAAAAAGGGAAAGGGTCTAAAGGTGACCTGTGTGTTTTTATTTTTCTTTCTCGCTTCCCGCTCCCCAGTTTTGAAATGTTTTGAAATGTAAAACGGTCGAGTGGTAGCTGCACAAAATCATCTCTCAAAAAATCCTATTTGTACACTATGGCGAATCACAAAAGGGAAAAATAATATCTACACACACGACTATCGAAACGGACATCAACCTCTCTTACTGTAGTAAAGAGACGTCTCCTTTCCGTTTTTCTGCGTCAGGTAGTCTCTCGCTACCTTTCACTGGTCTCCCATCCTAGAATCGAGCTACTGTAGGGACAACATGATTACAGTCATGTGCTCTGTCGACTGAGTCGCTACCTTTCAACTGCATTTTTGGCACAGTGACTGTATCATTGCTGTTGTCCGACGGGGGTACAGTTTGCATTGTTGTGGACATCCACATCCACTATTTCAATGGTTAGTCCCAATAACTGTTTCATTAACAGTTGATAAATTCACGAAACACGTCTTTTCCCAAAAACATTTTCATCCTTTTCTCCCAGAACTCATAACATTCCTAAGTGCTTTTTTTTTTAAAAAGACACGAAGCCTAATTTAATTAGGCTTAGTACGTGGTGTAAGACATTGTAATCTTCAAAAACAATATCTGTGTAAATAAAAAGTAACCGTGTACCACACAAAGAATAATAATTATTCTTCACACAATATTCTTTAAACCATGACATTGGTGCTTGTTGCTTTTTGAAAACTTTTATGAGAACAAGCACAGACTGTCATGATTTCCATCACCCACCTGTAGGCTTCTCTCGAAAATTTCAAAGAATCCTTGCGCAGGAAATGATGATAATAATCTGATTATCATCATTTTCTGCGCCTCTCAAAAATAAAATGCTTTGGAGGCAGAATCTGTGATCGTGGCCCATACAAAGTTTCGATTATTGGACAGCTGTGTATTGAAAGATGCTTCCGTTGCACACGACGAACATTTGAAACAAAGAATAGCATCCAAATAAAAGTAGTGCGTGAACTATGAGAGATACTTTAGTGAAAGGGAGATCTATATTTCTCGGTGAACGTGATTGCTTGAGAGAAGAACATGTGTAAAGCGTGCGTTGGTCCATTTCTGACAATGATGCATGGACAGCAAAAATGAGAACGCAAATTAGTGGTGAGGTAAAGGAAAATAAAACTGGGCCGTTTTTCCATGTTTCTATTATTTACTACTATAAAAGAGTTACTATGTCTCAATTCCTCAGACAGTTTCTTTTTTTTTTTCTCTTCTAATGTTTTGATGAATTCTGAACTACATTATTATCATTGAAATTCTCAGCCACAGTCATTTAGCCGAAGCGATATTCGAATGGCCACATTATTGCCGCTATTACGAAAGCTTCACTCTCAGCCAGATAATTGTTGTTGCTATGGACACGTTCAGTCAGCATAGCACGGATAATTCAGAAATACCATGACTATGAAACGAAACGAGAGACACATTGTGTCATTCCCATTACTTGTAATGCGCTGTGGCACTAGTGTTGTTCGGGTATCTTAATCGTCATCATCTGGACGAATCCTTGAACGGCACACAGGACAAGAAAGTGCTTTGTCTTTAGCAAGCCAATTCTTGAGGCATATCATATGCATAACATGACCACATTTACCATTCGTAACAGCTTGTGATTGTAATGCATCTAAACAAATAGGGCATGTAGCATTTAAATCATCGCCATCATATTCATGGTTTGATAATTTACCAATTAATAATCTTGCATGCTTTGCTTTTTTCAATGCTGAAGTAGGTGGTATTGACAGATCATTCGTACATTCTCCACGACGTTCACGAGCTAAATCAATATCTTCTTCTGTGAATTGCGATAAGCTTGTAATATGTGATGATGGAGACGACGTATTTTCTGGTCTTCTTACATGTAAATGTCGTGGTATATGATGATTATTGTCAAGTAGCTCACGTTCACGACGGCGACGGTCACGACGTTTGCGACGTATCAATTTGTACACTATGTATACCACTATTAGAAATATTAATCCTGAGATCCATGGTTTTAGGTTTCTTGCAATACCTTCTGATGTAACGTCCTGTCTAACTGATGATAATATCGATGATTGTCGCTGTTCGCCGTTTAGGTGTAATGGAGACATGCTGATGATGTGCTGCTGCTGCTGCTGCTACCGGCTGATGATGATGATGAATGTCTTTTTTTAAATGTTTTTCGGTTATTTGACTGATAAATAACCAAAGAGAGATTCCGAAGGTGAGCGTTATAGGCTTATGTTGTCATTGCCAATTGTGTGTATCTCATGTTTGTCGGTGGAGTTCGCAAAAGATGAAGAGTTGGCAGAAGCGGGATATGGAAAACGATCGACCAGGTGGATTGATCGGTCTTTTATTGTATTATCTGTGAAGTGACGTTGGAAATCGAGGATGAGAGTGGAGAGTAGAACCGGCGCTTTAGCATCTATGATATATTTATTCATTGTATGCATTCGCAATGGAAGTGTATGGGTGTGTTGTGATTTTCATTTTGCCACTTTAAGTCAAGCGATTGACGGTAGTTGATTGGTGGGAATAGAAATAATATAAAATTTATATTATTTATGTTTCCACCGTTTATTGCAGTGTATTTTTTTTGTAATGCTGCAACCGAGAAAGTCCACTCTCGAAATAATATTGAATTTTTTTCATTTTCCCAACGTCAGCTGTGGCTGCTGTAAATGCTGCGTGCGTGGTGCATCGTCCTTCCTCCTATTTTCCAATGTGTTATCATAAAACATTACTCAAAATGATGGCACAGCGCAGTTTGGGGGGCATGTGGATCAAAACAAAACGACTTATATACTTATCCGTTACATAATAATATTAAAATATACCCTAAAATATATTATATTATTATTATTAATCGTTCATATATATGAACAGCCGTTAGTATACAGTACAGAAAACACTGCAATAGAAATTTTTGTCCCTATCCTACAAACTACTGCCTACCTCGCTCATACTCTTAAACACATCCTCCCTCCACTATGTTTTTCTCTGTTCGCAAACTGTGACTCTACTGTGACTCTACTGTGGCCGTTAAAGTAATCTTTAAGTAATCAATTGAACTTCCATCCGAGCTACAGTATCGGTTTCTGTGACAAAGACTAAACGATGTTGCGGGCAAAACATTATAGGAAATTCTGATCCGGCGAGCTGGGCGTGCCGATGTGGTTAATCGAATAATTATCTCAATCACAGCCATGTGCTCTGTGAGGGAAAAGCGAGTCGAATTAGAGACCAACAACGGAATTCTGTTCGTGGTATGCATGACAAAGTGTCTGTAAAAGAGAAGTGGCAGAGAGGGATTTCTGAGACAGTTTACAGTTAACAGACTGCTTTCCTCATAACAAGCAGGGCGGTCACCGCCCTGCTTGTCATGAGGAAAGCAGTACGGTGTGGGAAAGCAACATGATTTTCGAAAACGTCAAACCGGTCAGTAATCTGAAAAGTCTTTGCGCTCAGCGTGGGATAGATTTTCACCTCGCCAAAATTTACTGTAATGGACAGTTGGGAACGGCTGCCAAATCGACCGATCATAGAAAAATTGTTCGAATGTGTGGCCAGTTGTTCGATAGCGATCGAAGCGGGGCTTCGGATGAGCGACTCTACTCTGTTCATCAAATAAAAAACGATGATGGGGAAGAAAGCCCAAGTTTACTCTGTCGGGCTGCCTGCTGTGCCGATATATAAAAACTAAGCGGGCTGCGGCTAAACATTTTAATGATAGCTGTAAGCTGTATGATAAAAAACGGAATCAAAAGTAACCTGTGCTCACCAACGTATAGTAGTGTGATAACTTGTGTTATTCAGGTTTTTTTATTTCGTGAGGTGGAGGGGTAACGGTGAAAAAGGAGTGTTTCTTTTTCACTTGGTTTATTTATAACAATCAACAAAAGAAGAGATGTAATGCTGGCAGATTGCTGGCAGTAATTCTGTACCTCTGGTCTTAACGACAAATACTAGCAATTTCCCTAGTTTGCCCATGTGGCACAGTGGGAAGAGTTACTGTGCCGGATGGAAAGGTGCCGGGTGGAAAGGTCTCCCGGATGGCCCGGATGGCCCGGATGGAATGGCCCGGATGGAATGGCCCGGATGGAATGGCCCCGATGGAAACGTTTCCCGAATGGAAACGTCGTGAGATCGAATATCACCAGGTTCCATTTCCATTAATTAATCATTCTTTCGATTACCAGATTGAAAGACATAGAAATCCTATTTTCTCAAACACATGGCCGAATGTAATTGGCCTACTGGTCGGGACACCTAATTAGACGGTGTTGGGAGTTCAAACCTCGGCGGGTGCACCTGAAGATAGGGACCCGTCAGTGGAGCAGAACCAGTACTGCCTTTCGTGGCGATGTCGCGTTTTTCATCGTGACATATGGCGCGATCTGATTGGCTCACCATCCATATCTGGTTACATCTGCCACCAGCCTCTTTCAAAAATTCAATGTTCTCCGTACGTACAGTCAAAATTATGATTCTGTAGTGTATCAGACAATACGTACTGCCCCTGTGCCAACACAGCTGCACACGTCGCCTCACGTGTTACACACACTCTCACCGGCGTCCGAGCACGCGCCGGTGATGCCTACAAGAGGCATCCCCGACACATACCGGGATACGCTGAACCATTCGAAGGTACCTTCGCAGATCAGACCTTCACCGAAAACGGCTTCACCCTCTCTTTCAATAAGGACACGTCTCACGCCCGTTTCTCTGTTCTCATTGTCTCACGCCACCGTTCACCGGTCTCCCAGCTACTCAACTGACGCAACTGGCACAGCATCATCCGACAATCCCAGTCGATATTTTCAATATCAACCGAGATCTCTCTCGAATTCACCAAGCCGCTTTATCCGCCAACATCCAAACACTATGCCCAACCCACCCGCTTCTCCGGTCAGGCCTAACAAGCGTGCTCAACAAGTTGCTCTCCCGAAGCCTAACTCCAACCCAGACCGTGTCTTGCGTACCGTTAATGCACCCACGTCACCAAGCAGACCACCGACTTCAGCAGGCTATTCTCCTGGTTATGAACGCATTAGCTTGCCGGAGGCCGTAGCTTCCATTGCGACCCCGACTGGCAACGCCAGAGTTTCGACAACATATCGTATGGGATATTCAAACACGCAACAAACTTCTTCTACAAACAATGATGCTTACGATTGTGCTTTCGACTTACTCTATCAGATGACCGAATAAATAAACGTGGATGCGAAACTTGCCCGCATCACGTCACCGAACTCGGAGCGCACCTAATCAGAACCATGCAACATCGCCCGGAATCTTGCCATAGTGCCATTTTCAGCCATCTACCCAACGAAAACTGCTTGTGTCCGCCTTTAAATGATCAAGGCAACGCAAATTCATCAGAATGTTTCACAGCCTCCTCCGTACATGGTGCCCCTTTAGTAAAACGCCAAGAGTATACCTCTGATTTCATACCCCCGGACATGCTCGACATGGATACACTAGACTGTGACCTTAGACTGGTCCAGTTCACACAAGGCATCAAGCCGACTAAAGAACATATAACCGTTCGGAATTATATTCCATTATATGCCTCGAAACATCCATTAAATTCAATGAATGGACGGCTTCGTAGGTCAGGACAGCCTAATCTCAGATCGATTACTCCATCACTACCCATTTGGCGGCAATGAAAGAAAATATCCAAGACTTATACTGCGACAAAAACAAACGTCACGATAAAACCCGCGCCCTGTGCATTACGATGTAATCCCTCCCCAAGAGTCCACTGACTGATTCGGAATTCACAACTAACATAGTTGAAGCTCTCAACAACAGCATTTCTCACAAACCAGCGATCTTGACGAAGATCGTAGTCTTCCTTAGAAACGTTGCTCATACCGAATTCCAAATTCTTCAACTGAAGTCAACCGAACTGGTGATATACCCAGATCCAGAAACCCATCTCTCACAACGGAATACGTACACTGCTGACAAACGGACCGTACCGACTACCCGTCCTCATAACCATCGACAACCCACGCCATCGTACGGGCCTCATGAGTAAACTGGTTACCACTCTCCGTTGATACCCACTGCTTAACCGCCACACTTCTACAACTACTCCGACCCTGCTACGGAGCTCAGCATATTGAATATGGGCGTAATACGCCCGGTTATCACATTATTTGTAACCGTGCTAGATTTCCGCTCCTATCGTTTAATATTATGCTCTCCACTATATGATGACCAAGTGGCGCAAAATATGTACACGAATACCCGTCGTATGGAGAATCAGCTCAAGAACGATCACCTAGATGGTACATATCCCATCCGAATACTGGAATTACTTCAAAGTTTACGTTCGGCTTGCAATTCGACACGCGTACATGAAGGAGCTGCCATGTGGCTGTTCCAGTACTTCCTACGCGGCCTCGCCCGGGACAATATCGAGATCCGTATCGAAATTGGACTGCATGGAACATGAGATCGGTCATCACTGTTATTAAACTACTCCCTGGTAGTCGATTACCTACTACGAACATATGGCTCAGACGACATCCTCGCCGCTGCTGTATCGCATGTTAGTACATGAAGCCAAGTTCCCAACGAAACAACAAGCGCCTATGCGACAACTTTTGAACACAAGGATTTTCGCTGCGGTAATGTCTTTACGCCCAAGAGAGTGATTTACATCTTCCTAAAAGGAATCCACCACCATTTGTGCAACAGTATGCTTTCATACCGTTCGGAACACCCACGCGATGAAGTCCACGCCATAGCACGACAAGCCCAATCCTTGTCGACGTTGACGTACCATACACAAGCTATCCAGAATTTGGTTACTAATCCGCACTCCCTCCCTCCACCCATTCCAGTTTTCCTCCTTACTGCAGGAAATATTACGGAACCCACCGTGTCGTATGTTTTTACCACAGTCATGCTACAGGAGAACATGAAGGATTCGACTATGATGGATAGGGGACCGTTTTGCCGGATTTGTTAGCAACATGACGAGTCACCACTAAATGGCCTTACCTCCAAACGGCAAACGTACGGTCCTACATTGTAAGCCGTAACCAGAATTTACGCTCTTATCAGGCATCCTTCAACCGCATCGGAGTGGGAAACAATACGCTAACAAACGTGGACAACCAAACCCGCACGCGACAACGGACAAGGCAACACCGCTTTCGGAAAACAAATAGAGTTTGCACCTAGGCACCCGACTCCCCCTACTACTGACACAGTCTACACCCAACCCCCTCCCTAAAATAGAACCGGCCATTACCTCTTGGACACAACCGCATTGGTTCTCAGCGCCTTCACCCCCCACAGACCACAACATCGCCCCACTTACCGATCCAGACTCAATTTGTACACATGGAAACTATTAGGTGGGTCTCACCATCGGCACAACCCAGACTCATCACTCTACTATACAGGCTGTTATGGACACCGGCGCTGGATATAATCTGATTCATTTCAACAAGATTCATCCAGCCTGGAACCTTATAATCGAAAAAGCACCGAATAGACAATTAAAAACAGCAGGACAAACCCCCTAGACATACTTGGCCTTATTTTTCTTTGCATTCGCATAGGCGATCTACGTGCGCGCGTGTGGTACGGCGTTGTTGACAAACTCGCCGTCCCACTATTACTTGGCACAGCCTTTACTGATCGGTTTATTCGTCAGGTCTCATGCGACAAACGAACCATCATACCCTACAATTCCACACCGGTCCCAATACTTCAAGTCGCATCGACTCCGAACGCCGTTCACAGAACTA
>JAULBU010069179.1:0-10698 GCA_032358235.1 Odonthalia washingtoniensis
CAACTATAGAAACCTCTCCTTTAAATCATACTTGAAATGGGTCCGTTCGGATACCGACGCGATAAATATTCAAGTAACGAAAAGATTGGAAACAAAGTCTAACAAAAGGGGGAAAACGTTGAAACATGCACTTTCCCCCTTTTCTGGACCTAATGTTGACAAGACTTTAGCGGAATTTGGTACGCAACAAGTTCGGCAGATAGCATGTACCTCTCTCGCAATATATACGTATGCGAAAATAGATGGACGTATAATGGAAATTTTCAACAACTTGTTCAAGACGGAGGATACGTCAACTGGATTCTTGGTTGGTCCAAAGTTTTTTCATCTAGTCGTTCAATCAACTTCAAAGAGGCAACAATCCAATTTGTATGGTATGTCATGCCCAACAACTTTCGAATGCATGCTTTACTTTCATAGCGTTTCTGTCACTAATGTATTCATGAACAAAACAAAGGAGAAGCGTCTCGTAAGTCTGAAACATGATACGGGTACGAAAATTGATTTCCTCGTTCAGACATTGATCAAGCCATGGACTAGACTAGGACGAGCAATCAACATTGAACTACCCGTCCAACTGTTTCAACATTATACCTATTACAGCTAAGACAGTTCAAAATTCGTTGTAATCGAAGCAAGACAGGAAGTTTTTGGTTCCATCAATCAAGAACATTTGCTAATGATACTATCATTTCATTACTAGTAGTGTTCCAGTCACTACACAAGATTTGGTATTTCCAGAAATTTGGAAACGTACACAACAAGAGGATACCGCATTTAGTTTCATCACCAATTGCTTCTTCGGTACCCTTTATGAGTTGTTGACGAACACTCAAGTTTATGACGCTGATTTGAAGGAACAAACAACGCCTGCGTTTTTGTTACCCTTATTGGTGAATGAGGACACCTTGGAATTTGTAGACAGTAGGTGGAATTTTCCACCATACGTCAATTATCCTGACTGGACAACTGTACGAAGAACGTGCATATCTTTTAGGAGTACACTAGAAGCTTACAGTTGATTACAGCTAATCCTAGATTTTAAATTGAATTTAATTCTTAATTCTAAATCTGAATGCAGAATTTGATTCAGTCTAGATTTTAGAAAATGCAGAACACCGACTGACAATATTCACTATAAAAAGCCTCGAATAAAACAAGGCATGCAAATAATATAATCATCATCATTTTTTTCTACATTTATCGCTAAGAGTACTGAAATTTCTGTCCCGCAGGAGAAGGTTTTACTTTAATTTTAAAACAAAGATGGTCACGGGAAAAGCTACGGCAAGCACGAGAATTGGTACTGGAAAGAAAAAAGTGAGGACTTAGAAAGTTCGCATGATGATGGTACAGGTCAAATAGAGACCAATATAGCTACCACTGCTTTATTTCAACCAGTTTCTCATCCAATAATTAGAAGTGTAGATGCACAGAAAGCTGTACAGTTTATTAAAGAACGTCAACGATATGAGGACGAGGTTCTTGAGAAACAAAAAGAAGTTCCATATATGACAATTGCATCATACAAGGTTTCGATAGATCGAACTCTACTTGAAAATATGCATTTCATTGGAAAATTAGACAAAATTGCTCCTGAAAGTACTGTTAAATCTCTCACATCGGACGACATCAAAACATTTTTTAGAAAAATTATCGGACGACCCGACGGTGATGATGTAAACCCAACTGTAATTCAAGAAGCACTTAGAGGAATACGAGTCCCAATGGCAATTGTTGATCCTGAGTCTAGAATGATACAGTTTGTGAGAAATTTATTTACATTCTTAGATGGAGTAGGGTATGGATCGTTCAAGGAGAAGAACCCTGAGAAAAAATTACATTAATCCAAGAACGACTATTCCTACAACATCTCAAGGCAGCTATGGCGGAACATATCGAGTATTCCATAGGATTAAAAAAGGATATTAAAGCATATGTTAAAAGATTGTGCGAAGAGGCTGAAATTCAAGATCAGATCAGGGACAGGTATACAAAAGAAAATTAAACAAAAAGTAAAAATCAAGGAAGCCATTCGATGGATTGACAAAAACTCACAACAACAAAGAAAAAGAAGAACCACCTCTATGCTTACATAGCACATGTGCAGCAGAAGGGAGAAAACATTTCATAAAAGATTGTCAAAGATGTAATAAAGAGGAAGCTGACCGTCTAATTAAGGATTTTTGTAACAAATATAAGAAAAATGCGAAGATAATAAAATTGGATAAAAAGATAAATGAAAATTCCACATTAATGGATGCAACTTTCGCTGGTGTAATGGTACAAAGATCGTGTACTGACATTGGATCTGACATTAATCTCATGCCACCAGACGTGTTGGCTACATTAATTGAAAAAAGAGCAGATCTTAAATTTAAAAAATTTCAAAACGTACGAAAATTTGGTCTCGCAGCTGCAAAATCTCAGGACCAGGAACCAATTTATGTTTTGTGTGATCGAGAAGTGGAGGTTACAACAGAGCTACATATCCGACATGGAAAATCACTGACTTTACGTAAATTAATTTGGTACGTAGCAACGCAGGAGGTAGATGAGCCATTACTGGGTAGACCAATATTGGAAGCACTTGGATTTAATACTAAAGAACTTTTGGAGGCTGCTTGTGAAAAATATGGAAATTCCATGGATGTGGATACAATTCTACCAGTCGAAGATTACGCTGAAGGTTATGTGGCAAGTCTACTGTCTTTTGATATTTATTATTCAGATGCTGGAAAAGTTGATGATTACACGGCAGAATTATCAGACGATCAATGGATTGACTTAGGAGAAGATTCAGAACAAGAAATACAGGATTCTTTTAACCGTCTTGTAACAGAAGCTGGGGAGAATAGTTTGTCTTCTGATGGCCAGAAAAAATTGAAACACTTGATACAAAAATATAAGGACGTGTTTTGGATTAGACTTGGACCAGACCCACCAGCTTTAGTGGAACCTATGAAAATAGTTTTGAAACGAAACTCTATCGCTCATGTCGACAAAATTAGACGATAAACACCAGACCAACGAAAATTTATAAGAACATTTGTTCAGAAAATCGTTGACTATGGGTTTTGTACACCAAATATTAACGCTAGTTGGGCTTCGGCTCCCTTACTAGTACCAAAAGCACCACTTGCAAATTTTCAATTAACTTTGGATCTTCGACGTGTTAATACAGCTACTGTACCTACCTCATGGCCTATGCTACGTATTGAACCCAAAATTATGGACCTGGAAGGCAGTGAATGTTTTGCATGTATTGGTTTTTGTTCAGAATACTGGCAATTACCATTACACAAAGATAGTCAAGAATATCATAGTTTCCTTACACCATCAGGTATATTTAAACCAACAAGAACGTTGCAAGGTGGAAATAATTGCGCTGAAAATGTTCAATCTAGAGTGTAACCATGTTTTGATATTCTCAGGAACTCCAGAAAAGCATGGCTGGAAAATTTAATCCTTCCTTCGAAAAATGAAGAGGGCCTTTTGAAATCTCTTGAGAAATTTTTTAAAATATGCAGAGAGCGAAGATTGAAGATATCAGCAAAAAAGAGTGTCCTATTTTCTAAACAGATTCCGTGGTACGGGCGATTGATCGGCAAGGAAGGCGGAAAATGCGATCCTAGGCGACTAAGTGGCTTAACAAATCACATATGCCAGAAGTTTCATCTGAATTATCTGAATTCGTATACTGCTTACAGTGGATGTCCGAATCAATACCTGAATTTGCATGTCGAACTGCCCCATTGAAAGAAAAATTGGAACAATCATATGAAACATATGGGAAATGGACGACCAAGTCTATTAAAAGTATACGCTTAGCACAGCTATCTTGGTGTCTCAAACATACAGAAGCATTTTTGGATTTACAAGAACAACTGCGGAACTCGGTTAAGATTTCACATCGGAAACAGAATGAAAAAAATCTGTATTTATACAGATGCATCAGATTTACACTGGAATGCTGTAGTAACACAATGCAAACCTGGAGATTTAGAAAAACAGTCTAAATGCAGAGACACTAACTACTTGCATTTTTAAGCAGTACATTCAATCAAACACAGATACGATGGAGTACATTCGAAAAAGAAGCGTTTGCTATATATCAAGCTTTTTTAAAACTAGAGTACATGTTTGCAGCGGAAAAAGACATACACGTATTCTCAGATCATCGAAATCTGCTATTTGTGTACAATCCCACAGAAATTGAACCGGCACTTGGTCTTCATATTATTAATAAGGTTCAAAGATGGGCGTTATATTTATCTAGGTACAATATAGAGCACATTGAAGGAAGTAAGAATATAATGGCAGATATCATGACAAGGTGGTATGTAGGATATCGGGGAAACGATATTTTATTAAACGCATTACAACTGAACTGAAGTCTCGTGACATCGTACAGTCTCCCGAAAGTGAGGATTTCAAATTGCCGAAACGAGAAGACATAATCAAGGCACAACTTAAAAATGAACTTCCTGGAGATGTTACAAAACTGGATGGCATTCTCATGACTAATGGAAAAATCTGGATTACAAATTTGGCAACTACTTTACAGATAAATCTGTTGATAATTTCACACTGTGCTGCAGCTGGAAATAGTGGAAAAGACAGTACTGCAAACTCTCTCAAAGAACTTTACACTTGGTCAACTATAGACGAAGATTGCAGAGAGTTTATAAAAAACTGTATACACTGCATTATATGCAGAGGAGGAAATAAGATTCCGAGGCCACAATTATTGACACTTCATGGATCTATACCAAATTAAGTAGTTCATTTTGATCATTTGTACATGGGACCTAGGACTTATGGTCATAAATATGTGTTAGTAATTAAAGATGATTTATCATCTTATTTGTGGTTGTGTTCACGTACGGCAGCAAATTGGACGAATGTTGCTAAAGAATTTGTAAAATGGGTGCAAGTGTTTACTGTAATGGGCATATGGGTATCTGATCGAGGTTCACACTTCAAAAATGAAGTCATGAAACACATTACAAAAGACCATCGTATTAAACATCGATTTAGTGTAGCCTACTCACCATGGGTGAATGGGATAGTTGAAAACTGTATGCGCCACGTCATGAGCGCATGCAAAGCCTTGCTTTCCGAATATAAGCTTCGCCCACAAGATTGGCCTTTAGTTATTAATATCGTCATGTCAGCATTAAACGAGGCTCCTATCAAACGATTGGGTTCTAGACAGGATGGAACATACAGATCTCCGCTAGAAGTAATGACAGGTATTTTACCAAAAAGATA
This sequence comes from Odonthalia washingtoniensis, assembly GCA_032358235.1. Taxonomy (NCBI): domain Eukaryota; phylum Rhodophyta; class Florideophyceae; order Ceramiales; family Rhodomelaceae; genus Odonthalia; species Odonthalia washingtoniensis. The sequence continues at coordinate 5,275 of JAULBU010069179.1, forward strand.
CCAGTTACAATTATGCAGTGAAAGATTGGATGAAGTAAATTCGACACTGAAAAGAATATCACAGGTCAGAGCAATGTAAATTATAAATGTTGAGAAATTACAGAATGTATTTGATAATATGCACAAGGATATCGAAGAGCGAGACAAAAAGAAGAGAAAAAGACAAATAGAGAACCATAACAAAAAAACAAACATAGTTTTGACCAGTTATCACATTACAGACTTCTTTTTATTACGTCGAGCACATAATAAGGGTCATAAAATGTCATTCCGTTGGCAAGGGCCACGTAGAGTTACTCGTGCATTTAGTGATCTTGTATATGAAGTTACTGGAATCACAGACCATGTGACAGAGTGCGTACATGCAGCTCGGATCAATCTATATCGTACTAAATTAGATGGTACAAACGTGTCTACAGAACTTGCAGAGCAAGCTTTGCATTTGGAAACTACATTTGACATGATAAATGAACTTTTACATATTACAGAAGGAGATCAAAGATCATTGGTATAATTTAGTTGGTTAGGACAGCCTGATAAATGCGATTGGACGTGGAAGCCTATACAGGAATTATACGAAGATGTCCAAAAACGAGTCGAACAATTTCTTGAAAATTGTCGAAACAAGCGCTTAGTTAAAAATAGTAAAGAATCTCTTGGATTGGATAGTAGGTAATGCATCAAACGCCCGTAAACGAATATAGAAGCATGGGGACCTGTAGACAGTAGGTGTAATTTCCACCATACGTCAATTATCCTGACTGGACAACTGTATGAAGAACGTGCACTATCTTTTAAGAGTACACTAGAAGCTTACAGTTGATTACAGCTAATCCTAGATTTTAAATAGAATTTATTTCTAAATTCTAAATCTGAATGCAGCATTTTATTCAATCTAGATTTTAGAAAATGCAGAACACCGACTGACAATATTTACTATAAAAAGCCTCGAATAAGAAAAGGCATACAAATAATAAAATCATCATCATTTTGTTCTACATTTATCGCTAAGAGTTTACAGTGCGGTAGTGTCGTGTATGTTTCACATGCACCGCCTGGTGTATGGAGGCGTTTTCAGACAATCGAGGCGTATCGCGTTTTTCCAGATAATTTCCTTGATTGTGAATGGTCCGAATCGTTTGGCTCCCAATTTTCTTGATTTCTGTGTTTTGACCACGATATATTTAAATAAGACCTTGTCCAACCATATCTGATCTCCTACTTTATAAGAATGCGGTTCCGACTTGCACGCACTGTAAGAACTCTGGCTTGCTTTAGAAATTTTATGGGCAAACTTCGCATCACGTAGCGATTCCCCCATTATCTGCATTAATAGACTCAATATATGATTCCGGGGCACGGATCATATCGACTGGAGCTTTTGGTTGATATCCTAGGTCGATCTCAAAAGGTGCCATGCCCAGGTCTTCCGTGATGGCGGAATTGTACGCAAACTCTGCAGCTGAAAGAAGTTTGTCCCAGTCTTTTTCATGACGCGCAGTGTAACGCCGAATAAAGTTTTCTACCATTCTGTTTATGAATTCTGACAACTCATCTGTTTGCGGATGATGACTAGTTGATAATCGCAACTGAACACAACATAAGGACAAAAGTTTAGTCCAAAATGTTGAGGTGAACTTGGGATCTCGGTCACTAACTTGGTTGTCCGGTAGTCCATGTAATTTGAAGATATTTTCAAAGAAAGATTTTGCGCAGCCTGTCGCTGTATCCTTCGTACCACTAGGAATAAAATGAACCATTCTTGAAAGGCGATCCAACCATGTTGTTATTGCGTCAAAATCCGATGCTGTTCTGGGCAATTGTACTATAAAGTCTCTAGATATGGATACCCATCGACTCGTTGCACCATTCAAAGGTTGTGGGACAACAAATGGTTTCTGGTTACTATCCTTTTGCTGTTTGCAAACCAGGCATCCATCACAGTATCGCTTAAAATCTCTTCTTTTATGCTTCCAATGGTAGTTGTATAGTCGGCCCAGAGTTTTAGCAAGTGAAAAATGCCCTGATACTTCAAATTAATGTGCTAAACTCAGTAAATCTCGCACCCTCGCCAAGGAACACAAATCCGGTCCTTGTAGAACAACATTTTGTGCTTAATATGGAAAAAAGGTGCCAATCTTGAATTTAGATCAGCTTGTATCGGGTAAGTATATGTCTCCCGACTGATGTGTTTGAATATGGGTCCAAAAACTTGGTACTCGGGGTATTTTCTATAGGCTGTATTTCTAGTTTAGCCTCTGAAATTTCGCAATTTCCCACTTCTAATTCGCCTGACATTATATGCTGTGATCTCGATAATATATCGCCAAGTACGTGTAACCTTCCTGGTTTTAAACTCATTTTGGTGATGCCAAACTGTGAAAATAATTTCAACCATCGCGCTTCCTTACGAGATAATTTTGGCTTGGTAATGAAGTTGTGAAGAATCTGATTATCAGTAAAGAATTAAGATGATGATACTTGAAAATAACAGCGAAATCTTTAAAGGAGTATGCTAGACCCAATAATTCTTGCTCATTTGTCTTGCCTCTTTCTTCAACCTCAGAGATAGTCTCCGAGAATAAAATGCAATTACTCGATCACGTCCATTCAAATTTAGCTGTGTTAAAGTACCTTCAACGGCTTGTTGAGATGCGTCCACATGGCAACAGAAAGGTTGAGTCCAATCTGGAGGAATCAGGATTGGAGCGGATGTCAAGGTCGTTTTTAAATCTGCAAAGGCTAAGTCACAAGACCGATCCCATTTTTGAATACCTATATTTTTCCTCGTTAAGGCTGTGAGCGAACTTGACCGGGCCGAGAACCCCTTACTGAATCGACTAAAATATTGTAGAAGGCCAATGAAGCTTCTTAGTTCACTTATGCTGATAGGTTTTGGCCAATTTCGGACTACCGACGCCTTTTCTGGGTTGACCTTGATACGGCGTCGTCCGACAATTAAACCAAGAAATTCTGTTTCTTCATTCATGAAAGAACATTTCTTTGGGGCCACGTAGAGTTCTTCTGATTTCAGTTGAGATAAAATGGTTTCAATGTGCTGTATATGTTCCTTTTCCGTTTTGCTGAATATTAACAAATCATCCATATTGATCACCAAAGAAACGTCAATGAAATTCTGAAATATAATATTCATCAGAGTTTAGAACGTGGTGGGTGCATTACAAGGTCCCATTGGAAGCACCAAATATTCGAATTGTCCATACTTCGTCTTAAATGCCGTCTTTTTGCTTTCCTCTGGGCGGACTCGTATCTGATGAAATCCACTCTTACGTCTCCTTAACAAGAAACAATAGTGCTCCAAATGGTGACTCACTTCGTCTTGTTTTCCATTTTCTTAGCATTTCCGTGACATACTCTTTTACTGCCAATAATTCTGCCGGTGATAGTTGAAACAATGGCCAATTAGGGGGGCTTCTTCCGTCCTCTAGCTCAATAGCATGATCTATTTCTCTTTCTGGTGGTAGAACCGCCGGAAGTTCATCCCTAAATACTGTATCATATTTTCCAAGAATTTGGTCGAGTTTTGTATTTCCCATTTTCATTTTCTGTTCTTTTGGAGACGCAAGGATATTATCTTGTACTAATTGATACACCGAAAAATCTTCTTTCGTGCCCTTTTCCGAATTAACGACCAAAGTTTCTTGATCCCCTGGTTGCAAACCTTGATATTCCCTGACTTTTCTCAAATTTTCAGGGTTTTAGGAAGTTCCTTTCCATCCACGACTACCTTCTGTGTTGTGTAGTCAACCTTTGGTTTTATCTCCTTATGCCATGGAATCCCTAACAAAATATCGTGTTTACAGTCAACTACTGCCAAGTTACTGATGTATTCATGGGGCCCCATTTTTAATTCCCATCAATAATAAGACTTGTTGACTGTTCCAATGATTCTTTTCTAGATTGTGTCACCGGTATGTTACATTTCCGTATCTCAAATAAATCCTGGTGATGGCTTACAAATTCCTTCGAGACAACATTTCAAATGTTGCAGATGTAATACAAGTTGAATTACATCCGTCATCCTTCAAGACATTAACATGCTTTCCTTCAAATTCTCCTTCCAAAACAATGAGCTTCTCTCCAGGTAAACTTTCATCTACAATTTCTGTTTGACATAATAAGATAGGTAGGGGGAATAGTGTGTGCACTTCTTTATCTGGTCCTTCAAGAGTGCTTTTACTTAAGTTTAAAGGACCTATTCGTTTTCCGAGTGAGAATCGACATTTTTGGTATCTTTGGGTACTGAAGGCAGCTGTTTGTTGGCATAAACATTATTTACCCTTGCCTAACGTTCCTTCTCAGCTTTATGCTTCCATGGTCGAAAACCAATAGTATGGCAAGTAAAAAATACATTGTTATCCTTTTGTCGATGCTCGTTCCGTGTTGGTGTTCGATGTGCCTATCTCCATGGGTACCGTTCCTCCGTTAACAATGTTGCCAGATTTGCTTGTATTATCAATATTACCAGCATTCAATGAGGCCAGATTTGCTTGTATTATCCATATTACCAGCATTAAATAGGGCACTATTGATAAGAAACGAAATACTTGCACCACCCTCAAAAGATTGCACGGAGGATTTTAAAACTTCGACCTTTATTTCATATTTCAGACCTCTGCAAAACCGATCCAGTTTCTAGCCATCAGTTACATCGGGGATAGTAAGGATGACGTTTCTAAACTCAGCACGCTATTTAGATGCGGAGGAAGTGTGTTTTAGTCTGCGAAGTTTGTCCCTAGCTCTCTGCGAACGTGGTCCGCCGGAACAAACTATGCTATCACCAATTTTCGAAAATCTACCCATGTGGTCGGGATATTTTTTCCTTGTACTACTGTGTACCACCACATCGCTGAATTCCAAGAAAAAAATGTAGAGGCATAGATAATCTTGTTTCCATCCGAAAGCCCCTGTTCGGATTACCTAACTGTACAATAATCAAATATTCCTCTATTTTGTATAACCACGTATTTACTACCAGATAGTCACGCTGTCCATCGTATGGCTCCGACTTGTTAGGCTTCAGCATGATCGAGCCACCATCTGGAATCATATCCATTTTCTTCGTTCGTTGAAAAAGTGAATTGTCGAGTTAGTGATCAACGGAGGTGGTACCAATGGAACGGTTATTATGAGGGAGTAGATGTCCACTTTAGGATCCGATGCTTTTCTTTAATTATTCTAGCTCCAAAGGGGGCCAGGTTTAGTAGAGAATGGTAGTCAAACAAATATTTACCTTCCAACTGAAACAGAATTGTACCTTCCAGCTTCCAGTTGAAGAGAACAAAACAGTTCCTTCCACCTACAAAGTACACTAACATGACAGTACCGAATACAGTACAGAATTATACCTTCCAGCTTCGGAATGCATTACACATTAAAATTTCGTTATAAAATGTAAATAAA
>JAULBU010069190.1:0-10698 GCA_032358235.1 Odonthalia washingtoniensis
GTGCGTACCGTGATATCTGCAGTCATTGTACAAAAAACGCTGGTTATTGCTACGAGGCCAAATTGGATATTTGCGAGGCCAAATTGGTTATTGCACGGCGGGCAATAACATTTTATGTACAGCATTAAATTTCATTAAATTTCTTCCTCATGCCCACCCGTTGCACTGCCTATATTGAAACGTGCAATCCCAGACGCCCTCCTGGTGAATAAACGATAGTAGCCGCTTCGCCTGAAGTTCCCTCTCGTTTAGTAACTGTAAGCTACTACAGTAGGCGTTGTTACAAAACTGAGCAACTCAAAGCTTACAGTTGTTTTACAGCAGAATCTGCTCTTATGTGCAACTGCACAAAACTGTTGCGCTTTTACGATAAATTTCGCGGCAAAACAACTGCTGCTCTGATCAAAATATTTTTTCAAAATTTCTTTCTTTGCATTTAGTGCCCACCAACAATCCGCTCACCGCTCAGGTTGGCAAAAACCAGTCTTTAACCCCTTCGAGACTGACACCCCAGCTTTTGTTGAGTCCATACATCAGTCCCTCTTTACAACAACATTGATTCAACAATCCATCAACATGCCTCGGCCTGCACTGAAGAAACAGAAGACTGAGTTCAAGGTTAAGACTGAACCCAAAGTCAAGACGGAGTCGAAACCCGAATTGGACGATGAACCCGACAATGAACATAACATGATGCTCGCTGAAGGAGACGACGACCTTCCGTTTGACGAATCACCTCCAGAACCTTCGAAATTACCGCCACGCCTCCTGTCATCCGACGTCGACCTCATCCAATCCAAACCGGAATGGTCTCATTCACCATTACTGGAAATAAATCCTAAGAAGGATTCTGTCGTCCTTATGCAGATGGATGCCTATACCCCAAACGTGTACGGTTCTGCCAACCCGGCCGTCATCCATTTATTCGGCCTTACCAAAACTGGCAACAGTGTCCTACTTCGCGTTCACAACTTCTTCCATTATTTTTACGTTCCTGTTACAAACGGTGTGCGACCGGATGATCTACGCATAGCACTTAATAAGAATCTAGGGGCCGATTCGGTGCGTTCGGTGCAAGTCGTCACGAAGAGGAGCATCATGTATTACATTCCTGGCGATCCTGAGATGAGGTTTTTCAAAATTACTGTCACTAATCCACGTACTGTGCGTGATGCATCTGAGGCTTTGCAGTCAGGTGCTATCTCCGTTACTGAAGAGGGTGGAATTAGGCGTACTTTACCACAAACGCTTGTGTTTGAGGCGACGCTTGACTATGCACTAAGGTTCATGATTGAAATTGGTCTTGTTGGATGCTCATGGATTACCGTGCCAGCAGGCAAATATCAAATCACGACGAAAGGTGATATGGTATCTAATGTTCAGGTTGAAATTGACGCCGATGCGGAGCATCTCATTGCACACAAACCGGAGGGCGAATGGTTGGCGACTGCGCCATTACGACGATTGTCATTCGATATCGAATGTGCGGGACGCAAAGGTATTTTCCCGGAGCCACAACACGATAGCGTTATTCAAATTGGGAATTATGTCTGGGATTATGGGAAAGATAAACCTGCCGCCAAAGTCATCTTTACTCTGAAGTCATGTGCTCCGATTGTTGGTGCAGATGTGTTGTCTTTCGATAGTGAGAAGCAGATGCTTGCAGCATGGTCACGTTTTGTACGTGTGGTTGACCCTGACATTTTGACTGGGTACAATATCGTTAATTTTGATTTACCTTACTTGATGGATCGAGCAGAGCATTTGAAAGTTGCGTCGTTTCCGTATCTTGGTCGACTCTTGGATCAGAAGACATTGATGCGTAAGACAAAAATGAGCTCATCTGCATTTGGTACTCATGATTCAAGGTCATTTTCTATGCACGGACGTGTTATTTTCGACATGTTGCAACTAATCACACGTGAGTATAAATTGCGATCTTATTCATTGAATTCGGTGTCTGCTGAGTTCCTAGGACAGCAAAAGGAAGATGTGCATTACAGCATTATCTCTGATCTACAATACGGAGATGAACAGACGAGGAGACGACTTGCCGTATATTGTTTGAAGGATTCTTTACTACCGGTGAGATTGATGGACAAGTTGCTTTCGCTGACGAATTACATCGAGATGGCACGTGTGACCGGTATTCCGCTCGGTTGGCTCGTTTCACGTGGCCACATGATCAAGGTCGTCAGTCTGCTTCATCGGAAAAGCCACGCGGTCAATCTCCTCATTCCCGATTTGAAACGACAGGGTGGAGGTTCTGGTGGTGGAGGTGACGGTCCTCAGTTTGAAGGTGCTACAGTCATCGAACCGATGAAAGGTTACTACCGTGATCCTATCGCGACTTTGGATTTTGCCTCCTTGTACCCGTCTATTATCATGGCACATAACTTGTGCTACAGTACTCTAGTACGTCCTGAACATCTTGCCAGAATGGATCCAGCTGATGTGTCTAAGTCACCTACTGGTGCCATATTTGTGAAGAAGGAGAAGAAACGAGGGATTTTGACGGAAATGTTGGACGAGTTGCTATCTGCACGTAAACAAGCTAAAAAAGAATTGAAGGCAGCAACCGACCCGTTTATGAAGTCTGTGTTAAATGGACGTCAGCTCGCTCTGAAAATCTCTGCGAATGCAGTCTATGGGTTTACCGGTGCGCAGGTCGGAAAGTTACCATGTATGGAAATATCAGCGTCAACAACTGCGTACGGTAGGCAGATGATTGAAAGTACGAAAGAGGAAGTAGAGAAAAGGTACAAAGGGTCAACAGTCATTTATGGGGATACCGATTCTGTAATGATTAAATTCGGTAGTGGGAAACCTCTTGCTGAATGTATGAAACTGGGAGAGGAAGCAGCTGATGCAATCTCTAGCATTTTCCCCAAACCTGTGAAATTAGAATTTGAGAAATGTTACTTTCCGTATCTGCTGATCAGTAAGAAGCGGTATGCTGGTCTAACATGGACGAACACGGAGAAGTTTGACAAGATGGACTGTAAAGGAATTGAATCTGTTAGGAGGGATAATTGTCGATTGGTGGCGAATGTGATATCCTCTGTGCTAGAACTGTTATTGAAGAAACAGGATCTGAAGCAAGCGATTTCGATGGTGAAGAACACAATAGCGGAACTATTGCAAAACAAAATGGACGTTTCATTATTGGTTGTTTCAAAAGCTTTGTCGAAAGCGGATTATGAGAACAAACAGGCTCATGTGGAGCTTGCAAAGAAGTTAAGAAAACGAGACCCTGGGACGGCACCATCGCTTGGAGACCGTGTGCCGTATGTGATTACAAAGGGAGTTAAGAATGAACCTGCATATTCACGAGCTGAGGACCCACTATATGTGCTGGAACATAATATCCCAATTGACAACATGTACTACCTGGAAAACATGTTGCGTAAACCGCTGGAACGGATCTTCGAGCCAGTGATGGCAGGGTCTGTTGGCAGTCTTTTCTCTGGTGAGCATACTAGGACAATTTCAGTTGTGACTCCTAAGACTGGGGGGATGATGAAATTCGCGACTGTGAAATTGAAATGTCTTGGGTGCAAAACACCGATTACGTCAGGCGCCATCTGCAAGTATTGTGTTGAGAATGAGGCAGAGGTTTATACCAAACATCTAAATGTCGTCACGGGACTAGAAAAAGTTTATTCTTCACTTTGGACGGAATGTCAGCGGTGTATGGGTGAAATTTGTCAGGAGGTCTTGTGCAGCAACGGGGACTGCCCAATTTTCTATCGAAGAAGAAAGGCTCAAAAGGATCTAGATACCGCTACCGCCAAATTGTCCCGTTTCGACATCGAGTGGTGATTGGCATAAAATAAATTACAGTTCGTTATTCATTGTACAATTTAAGACACGTGTACGTATTTAAAGGATCATAGATCTCAGATCATTGTGTCTGATTAGCTGTATGGGGAGGGAAAAAGGAACGTACGTGCGAGAAAACACACTCCAATTGCAAATAGGCTTGGGGATGAAGTCGGCTACTTGTTCAGCTCAGTGCATTGGAGCGTTCGCACACTCGTGTCACTGCGTGCCCCAACTGTTTTCACTCTACTCGCAGACCGCCCTCACCACTGACATTCATCGCCCCACGTCATGTCCGTCTTTGTCAAACGCCACTGGCAACCGCCGTCCGCCCACAGCAACAGCATACCGCTATTCACCAGGGCCAGACCGTGAGAAACGTTCACGGCGAGGCCGTCAACGTTCATCCTCAAACAACAAACCACAAAGACCGACCCCTGGCCCACAACCACCAGTCTCACATCCTTTTCCAGCCGACGACCCACGCGTCCCCTTACCTCCTCCATTACCACCGACCAAATTTGAAGATGATAATTTTGATGGGTTTCGTCCAGAGGATGATGAATTCTGGGACAAATTTCGTGTACAACGCATGGCTTTCCGTGCAGGTAACACGCTCACATCTGACATGTTACAGCCACCATCTCCACATCCGGTTGACCGATTCGGAAATGAACCTCAATACCCAGCTGCAGCATATTATGACCTGGGTAAAAGTGAATGGGTCGCGACTTCCGAAGAACAGGAAAGGTTTTTGAAAGAACCGCAAAAAGTCCATGACCCGTACTATGTTAGAGAAGCTAAATGGCCGGATGAGACTCCTACTTCACTGAAACCACCGCCAATGAGAAGAGATGTTGACGAATCTGATCCTCAAGAAATGGACGCACAACTTTTTGACCCATTTTTCAAAAAGGATCAAGTTATGAATAAACACCGAAGAGTACCTTTGAATTTGGCGCCAGCTGCTTGGCGAGTCGTTCATTTAGGCACTTCATCTGCAGTGCCAACAAGGAAGAGGAATGTATCGTCCACGGCCATGCTTGTTGACAGAAGAAAACCGGTTCGAAAACCATTGGTGCCATCATCTTCAGAGAATGGTACTGATATGAATGAGGAGAAACATGTGACGGAGAAAATGAAAACACCGGCGGTGTTTTTAGTAGATGCTGGAGAGAATACGGATTCTAGATTATTGCACTGTGACTGGTGCATGACTCACGGATTTCGATGGATACAAGCTATTTTCATAACGCATTTGCATGGTGATCATATCTACGGATTACCCAAGTTACTGTGGAGCATCGGAGAATATGCGCAGTATCGGCGACGTGCCGCTTTGGAAAATGGCGATGATGGATCGGATACCGTCATCCGTATATTCGGACCGTATGGAACAAGAGGATTCGTTCGTGCCTCGTTGCATTGGACAAAGCCTGTTGGTGTGAGGTTTTCAATATCGGAACTCGTACCACGCGAATCGGATTTCCTTCATCTCGGTGGAAACTCACAGAGACAGTTGGAGGAGAAGCAGATTATCATACATGATACAGAAACTGGTGGAGTTACGCTTGGTTCGGGCGTTGACATAACAGGAGGGTGCCCGCCACCACTAGATGAGGAAGTCAGGGCGGAGGATACGAAGGTATCTAACGATGGACTGTGGCATGTATGGGAGGAGGAATGTGAAGATGGACGGGTGGTAGAGGTTGTCGCAGCTCCTTTGAGACATCGAATGCCTTGTTTTGGATATGTGTTTCGTGAACGTTATCCTGAAAAGACTGAGGAGAAGAAGAAACGCGATAATGATAATGTCTCTCAATCTACTATAGAAGGTAAAGAAGTCGAAATTGACAAGGAGAAAGCAAAGGCATTGGGAGTGTATGGTTCGCAGTTTAGAGTGTTACGTAGTGGGCGTTCAGTGAAAGTTTCAAAAACTGGAATAATTGTAACTCCGGAGGACGTAGTTGTGACACATGTTGAGAAAGAAAAAGAAGTGGTGAGGGAGGACGTAGAAGACAATGGGGAGATGAAGACTAGAAAAGTAACAATTTTGGGAGACACGTGCGATTCATCGGAGATAGCGGAGGCGGCGCGCGGGTGTGAATTGCTTGTACATGAGGCGACATTTGCTCAGAGACAAGCAGACAAGGCGCGTATAGCAATGCATAGCACAGCATACATGGCCGGTGCATTCGGGCGTGAAATACAAGCCAAGAAAATCGCATTGACTCATTTCTCGAGCCGTTATGAAGCGTTGTTAATGGATGGCGAGGACATTGAGAACGGTCGTGGGCAAGGAAGGAATAACAATAACAACAAAAAAGTACGTGGTGGTTTTGTATTTGTGGATGATCTCGATGTTGATTGTGAAGTTGATAATATGATGATGATGGACAAGGATGATGGAGACGATGACAAGGCCAGTACGGTAGTGGAGGAAAAGACGGAGGAGAAAATCTTGAATGAAGAAAAAGTGAAGGAAGAAGAGGAGGGAAATTCAAGTGATGGAGAAACAGTGTTTGGAGTATTCACGCCGCCAACTACATTACAATCTAGCAGTTTGATAGATGTACTTGGCGCTTTTGATGACGTTATTCACGAAAGTGTGCGGCATGATGGCTCTAGTAGTGATGGTGAAAGCGTGGATGAACAGGAGGAAGATGAGGATTACGTTTCTGTCAACTTGCTGGTGCACGAGGCTTATAAAGGGTTTGGCAGTAATGACGTACAGATTATCGCTGCTCACGACTTCATGGAACATGACATTTTAGTGCCTGCAGCATAAAGTGTGAGGACTTATAAAATTTAACTGATGCTGTACTGTACTGGGCAAGTGGCATGTGTGACCTCGGCCGATTTTAAAATAAAATATATGTGAAGAACGGTGATGAGTTATCGTAACTGCACATAAAATTTGAATGTAATCGCGGTAATGGTTCGCACGGTAGAGAACAAAACTTGTGTTTCCTTGAAAGGCCCTGAACCAATAGAGAGCCATGGGTTGGCACTGCATAAAATAGAAGATGTCATCCCATGACAAACATTGTTCGTCTGAAGGCTATTGTAATGATAAGAAATGCGTGGCACTACGTGTAGGTGTGATAGTGATAGTGTTCATAATAATATTATTATTATTATACATACTGTGTACGGTTCCATTTGAAAAGTGTGGGACTCTCTTATCGGCCATACACGTGACAATCTACATGAATAAATAAATAAAGAGGTTGAGGTTCTTCTCCATCGATCTTCAAAGCTCTCACAGGTTATGGGCCTACGTTACAAACTCCGCATATTTTACCGATTACATCATTCCAACACAAGACTCTCAGATCCCTCCAACTTTCCTTACTCGTTATTATAAACCAATATTCACACCATGAATAATAATAATCGGATTCCTATTCAATCCCCCACCATCGCCACATTGCACAAAGACAATATTGAGCCATGGTTGCTCGCGATCAAATGCGAATCTGGGACACTGGGCATCACACAACACGTCTCCAATATCGAATATGTCTACGATCCAAATCAGCACACATCGGTAACTGCCTTGACCAGCGTCATCATTGCGTCTCTCTCCTCCGACGTCGCCGCTGCAGCAATTATTCCGCGCACGCCCATCAACCCCTGCCTCATAATTTGCCGAGTGTAAAAGCTACTCCAGCAAAAATCTTCTGCGGATCATGATGCACTAGAGGATCAGGATACCGCAATCGAAATGATTGACTTCGAATCGTCTTCTGACTATTTTGAGGCACATCAAAAGATGCGTATAAATCTGATCTCATCTGGCTACCCATTCATTCTTGAAGAGAAAAATACCATTAAAACGATGGTGAAGGGATTTTGCAGTCATCTCTCCAATTCCTATCTCACCCCCATTTGGTTGGCGACACTGGCAACAAAACTTCAGACTCTGCAGTCCATGATCACTACTATTGACACCAATGCGACAGCTCCACCACTACTAACTCAACTAGCTGCCCCTTCTGCCGACACCCACCCCTATCGAACGAATCGTGAAAATCACAACACCAACTGTTGCAAATTCCACGCCACAACATTTGGAAAAATCTACAAAAATGCCGACAATCAGTGTGGTGATCCGAATAATCCCCTAGGTGCCAACTACCGACCACCCTCACACTATAACGTGCATATAAACACACACGCAAAAATTCTTCACTATCTAAACATTCTTAACAATCTTCTCACAGACAACGAGGAAGACAGGCAGTTGCTCCTCCATAGCCATCTTCCTCCACACGCTTCCAAATCCCATCAACCATAATGACGTCCAGCAGTGATGAAAGTGACATTAACACCCACAATAGTAATAATGGTACGTCCATACGGGACAGCGCAGCCTAGTCCACTCACTCCCTCACCCTAGTCCTAACATGAACGAACTAACACGCCCTCAAACATCACGTACCGTCACCAACACTTCCACAATCGTTACCCACATTGACAATTTGACCATTCAAACTCCCATTGGACATGTCGCAACATAGGACGTCAGGACACCGGAAATTAATGACATGCTTCTTTCAGTGCACGAACTGAAAAAAGATAAACAAGCCGTAATATTCACAAATAAACATGCTTTATGTCATTGAAAAAACACAAATTCCCCAAAAGCTCAGAAAAAATCTCATCACCCACTGGAATAACAATGCCCATAGTATCCCTAATCTACAACATAATTCTTCTCCGGCATTCGCACGACTGCTGGTAAAACATTATGATCTTCCTCCAAATTCCCCGGTTTCTTCACACACAAGCAATACGGACGAAATGCCACGTTCTGTACATTTCACATCTAAAAATACTCCCATATCAAATTCAAACCAAAAAATTTCTAAACAAAAAACATCACAAATTTTAAAACGTGTCATAACCTCACTTCCTCCGCACATTAGCTACCCTTCCGCCAACGATATTCCCCTATCTTTACACTTAGCATTCAATAATGCAACTCTATACAAGATTAATATGATAATCCACAGCGGCCTATTTCCATCCCTATCCCATATTACATTACCCCCAGAAACCATCATCACATGTTCATCATGTGCTGATGGACAAGCAGAAATCACACCCCATCGCTCAATTACTTCTCACAATGAACTACATGGATCCGTGATATCTAGCGATACAATTGGCCCAATCAAACCACCATCCGGCAGATCACACAATCAAATTTTAACATTTGTTGATTTGGGTTCGCGTTTTGTGATCACTCAACCAATCAAATCCCGTTTCCACAGTCAGACCATCATTCCTCAGACAATTCATGACTGAATTACATCACTGCAGACCGACACGCTTCTATTCCGATAACGCTAAGGAATACGTATCGAAAATTGTAACCACCTTCCTACATCAAAATGGAACTGATCAGACCACTATAACGCCTCACCATCCACAGTCAAACTCGCTTGCCGAACGAGAAACAAAACTATAATTAACACAGCACGTTGCACCCTCTTTCACTGTCATTTACCAAAAAATATTTGGGACTTCGCAGTGATCGATGTCACGTATAAATATAACCACATTCATCACAAAAAAATCAATGCACCTCCAATCAAATTTGGAATCCCACCACAAAATTTCCCACACTAGTTATGCCCTTTGGCGCATTTGGTACAGTAGTCAATGCCAAAACTGGAAAAACAAAACTACAATCCCGTTCCAGACCTGCATGATTTCTCCACAACAACACATACAACCAATTTACCATACTACTATTCGATGACGGAAAAATATCCACCTGCCTTGCAGACGACTTCACACCTTACTATCCTTCATTCGACCCATCCCGAATTCATGCCAGTGCATTTAAAGCATTCAAACCCCACTCACCTTCCACCACAATCGCAGCCAACACACCTCCTACCTCTTCATTCAAGCAACTTCACCGATACACTGATTCACAACAATGGGCCACAGCCCATGATGCTGAAATATCACAGCTTAATCAGAGCAATGTAATAGAATGGGTCCCCGATGCCAAAATACCGGCTGACATCAAACCCATATCACTCACAATGTCATACAATTACAAATGTGAAACAAAAGGTCACATCATTAAACGCAAAGCCAGATGTGCTATCAGAAGCGACCTGATGAAGCCCCATCTCCACTACGATCCCAACAATACAGCTGCCTACAGAGCCAAAAAAGCGGCATCCCGGATCATCTTTGCACACGCACAAAAATGCAATCAACACCTTCGTCATTTTGAAATTGTCTCCGCATTCACACATGAGAAATATGACGAATCAAAAATCGTCTACGTACGGCAACTACCATTATCAGACGGAACTTTTGCATTTCATGGATGTAAATATGGCATACTAAAATTAAACCTATATGGCTCAAAACCGGCCTGCCAGATCTATCTCACAGGCCTCCGAAAGTATCTTCACAGACTTGGCTATATACAGTCCCATGCCGACCCCTGCCTTTACACAAAATCCGTACAAATCGGAATCATTCTCATCTCTATAAAAATCGATGATTTTTTAATTTCTGCACCGAGCACAAGTCATGTTGACACATTTCTTAATGAATTCTCCACAAAGTACACTTTCATAGATATGGGTCCACCCACGACCTTTCTAGGCTGGACAGTAAATTACACTCAAAATGGTCATATAAAATTATCTCAACCCACATTAATTGAAAAAGTCATAACTAAACTAAGTCTGCAAGATTGCAACCCCAGAAAGACGCCGCTCCCTCACAAACATTTCGTTTGACGATATTTCGGAAGATGAATTACTGTCACATACAGACAAAGAACTGTACATGTCGGCCATTGGCGACCTTCACTACATCGTCGATGGTGCCAGATACGAC
>JAULBU010069201.1:0-10696 GCA_032358235.1 Odonthalia washingtoniensis
ACTAAAACTAAAACTACTTAGAGGTCTAGAGATCTAGTGATTGCTCCAGTGTTGGAGTCAATCCTCATCATATTGAAGTAATTATGATAACATACCAACTCAAACTCTTCCTTTGCAGGGTCACCAGTCACTTCGAATGGTCGGGATGCTCCAGAACCCACGTCAACAGTGACATTCAGAACTGGATTGTTGAGGGTCTGAAAGGCAATAGAGCCTGAGTTGTAGGTCATATCAGAAGAGAATCCGTATGGGATGTGGTAGACGTAGAACGACTCTCCAGTGATAGGGTCATCAATGGCCTGAGCAATCAATCTCCTATCGTACTTTCTGCCTAGCTTTCCACTTGCGAGATCGTGATCGAACACGTCAGTGAGCTGAGCCTCGTCTAAAACGGCGTTGTAGATCTGTTGACCGGACGCAGTCAAACTCACTTCTTTAATTGGTAGAGTTTGCATATAGTGATCACGCTTGTTCGAGAGAAGCGGGGAAACAGAACGACGTCTGATAAAGAATGTAGTTCCGAAAACGAGATTGTTGGTCGTTATCAAAGCTTGGATTGAACTAGTAGCTTGAAGTTCAGACAACTTGATAGGGCGTACAGTTTCGCAGTAGGTATTGTACATAAGCAGGGATGCTGGCGTACCCGGCTTGAAGTTAGAATCTCTGATTGCCTGACTAGTGCTGTCGTGGAAGTTATGGAAGTAGCATAGAGCTTCTACCTTGATGTAGTTTCTAGGAACAGTCTGGAAACTTCTGAGAGAGAGTGTCAAAGAACGAGGAGTCGCAGCGTTGTATACTGCATAACTAGCAGGCTTATCGTTGAGTGCTCCAGAAGCAGACAAGTCATTTCTGACAATAACTGCTGCAGGATCAGAGTATACAGTGTAGGTTCCAGTAGTAGCAGTGTTTACTGGTTGAATAGTTCCTGCTGCTGACTTCCAGTTAAAATCAAATACAGTAGTTCTAAGAAGATCGATCCATCCTGCGATAGGGAGCAAAGTAGACTTTTGTTGTATTACATCTGAAGCGGTAAAGACCTTGTCTAGAGAGTTGGTCATTACATCAATGTCTAGTTGTTCTACGAAGCGAGTATCAAAGTTGAGAGATGGATTCTCAGTGCTTGCCAAGAAGAGAGGGAAGTACATGGACTTCTCACCAGCTTTACCATTAGCATCGCCTGTAGCCTTACCACTAGTGGAGATTCTAGCTTGCATCATTTTCAGGTAACGCTGCCTCTCAGCAGGCTGGAACTGCTGGATACGTGCATAAGTCTCCTGTGGGAAAATAGTCTGGATGGGTCGGTTGTGGGTGCTCAACTGAACTCTTTCTGCCACATTGGCAGCGATACCCTGATAATAGAACGACTCAGTCTGCCAATCCCATGGCGCCCAATCATCAGCTACAGCCTTAGCAGCTCCGAATGGGAACTGTCTGTAGTTGAGGCTAGACTTAGTAGCATCAGAACTGAGCTTGGAGATGAGCGCGATATCAGCGATAGTATCAGCGTTGTCATTAGGGTGTAGAAGGTGTAGTGGTACAAAGTCCACACCAATAATAGTCCCATTAGCATCAAAACGGAATTGTGGCAACTTTGGAATCCAGAAGGTCTGACCAGCTCTGGAAATGCCTACAACAGTTCTAGGTAGAGTACATTGTACTTTGAATGATATGTTAGCCGCTGTAACAGTTGCTAGCGTTCCTGTAGTAGAAGTAACAGTAGCAGTATCAATGCTGTATGTGGCTGGACCAGTAACACCGTTTGCAGTGAACAAATCCATAGGCATAGATTGACTTGGCTCATTGAG
Organism: Odonthalia washingtoniensis; assembly: GCA_032358235.1. NCBI lineage: Eukaryota > Rhodophyta > Florideophyceae > Ceramiales > Rhodomelaceae > Odonthalia > Odonthalia washingtoniensis. The sequence continues at coordinate 1,806 of JAULBU010069201.1, forward strand.
TAGAGCTTCCCATACCATTCTAGCTAGTGGATAGGTGTAAGTCTGAACGCCATTAGGATAAGTAACTTGCTTTGCCAATTGATAAATTCCATAATACATACGAAGATGAGCTGACCACATTGCGGGTGTACCATTCAATTTCAACAATTGTGTATAAGGACCAGCAATACCAACCTGACCGACTGAATCACATTCGATGCTGAGTGCAGGAGCACTGGCTCCACTTACAGCACATACGTTAGTGCCCGTGTTACCTTTATACCCGTTATTTCCTTCAATACCAGCGAGAGTTCCAGCAGGTGCAATAAGATAACTAAATTGTGGAGCCAATATAGATCCAGCATCAGATTGAGTTGTAAAATCAAGAACGTTAGTGCTATAACCACTGTTTGTAGGATCACTACGAACAATGTTTTGGAGATTGTACCACGTAAGATCACAAGCTCTGTCACGAGTAGGACCAACAGTTACACCACCAGCAGCAGGAGTAGCATTATCAGGATCTACAGCACCACAGTAAGAACCAGCAGCACGAACATCCTCTAGAGCAGTGTAGTATTGAGTATACAACGGCTTTACGACTTCAATAACCTTAGCATCAATGGTGTTTTCCTGAGTAGTGTACTTGAGAATGACATCTCTCAAGTAACCATACTGAGGAATTTTCAACTTATAATTGCGACCGAACTGGGTTTCTCCCTGATTCTGAGAAGTGAGCTGGATCTTGGTAAAGGAGCAAGGGGCAACATTGTCTGCGATGTTATGGGTGAAGCTCTGGGACTTACCCTTGGTTCGCGCCAACGTACGCACAAGAGGAGACTGAATCTGCGAGTTAATTACAACGTCCATTTCGAAACTTTCAAGCTAAAAGTAAAGTTAAACTAGTAGATATATAATTTTCACCGCAATAATGGATGTTTTCCTGCGCACGAAAATAGAAGCCAAGCTTTGCGAAATGGAAATGGAAGCAGATAATATTACAACATTCTGGCTTTATCATCAAAAGTATTTGAGTGACGCTACGACTGAGCGACAGAAGCTAGACTTTCTACATCCCGACCAAGTCTCAGAGTTGTCGTCACCTATACGATATCACTGGTGCGAATTCTGTGGAGAAGACGGGGTGTTCTATGAACCTAAAATAGATCAGTACGCCTGTACTGAATGTGGCGCCTGTCAAGAGACAACTAGAGATGATTTCAAAATATTCGTTCCCGAATCATCCATCTACAAACACTCGATTCATCTACATCAAATTCTACATGAAATGCAGTGTTTGAGGGAAAGTATTCCACCAAACTTAATTGCCGACGTCAGAGATTTCCTCAAAGCAAATTTCACTTATGAAAGAATCAAGAAATCTTTACGAAAACTTGGATACAATCAACACTATTCAATGGTATACTCTGTACAGAGGGATCTGGATGAAACTTTCACACCACTCATCTTAAGTTTCAAACAAGAGGAAAATTTGCAAGGTTTATTTTTCCAGTATATTTCATTGGGAAATATTGGTGGTCGTAAAAACAGACTGAACTATCATTTTGTTTTGGGAAAGTTAGCTGACAAATTAGGGTATACATTCCTACACAAATATTTACATCCACCCAAAGGGAAAAAGTCAAAGGAGGAGAGCGAGAGAATATGGAAATTAGTGTGTATTAAACTTAACTGGAAATCTTAAGAAATTTCAAATATAAGGTCTACTGAATAAGCGTAAATGATAGCATTCTTCCTAAATCCTGACCCGGTTAGAATATTATTCGAATTTGCACGAATAACTTCTTCTTCTACACTCATTGTGTTTACATCGTAATCTCGTCCACCCGGTTGTGGGTCTACGCTCCCTACTTGTACTCCTGTATGAACCCACTTGACTGCATCCGGAAATATGGGATTCGCATCTGTCGCAATGGTTTTACCATCAGCTCCAAACCATGTTGTAGATAGGAAATCACTTCCGACTGGTGAGTTTGATACTTGATCGGTCATATTAGAAGTTGGGATGGGATACATTGGAATCTTTGTTCCAAAATACTTTTTAAGAGGTGAGATATTGTACAGAGCCTGAATCTCTGGATCAGTAGAGTCAAAGATAGCTTGGTCGAAACGCTTTCTCTCAATACAGTTGAACAGTGCAATGTCAAACTTGATATTGCTCACAGACCTAGCTGTGCCCAAATCGATATCTACATTCTCCCTAAAGGTGTGCTTCTGCTCAGGATCCAGAATAAGTGGTATATCATTCGTATACGTCTTCGCATCTCCCCTCTTAGTAAAGCTCATGACATTACCATCATTTAGGAGCGTACACTTGACAGTCCCAAAATAGTATCCGTGATCATTCTTGTTAAAAAGAATCCTGTACGCTTTTAAAACTAGTTTCGGATTCTTCACTGAAGAAGGTAGGTCGATTGTCGTAGAGGGACCCTGCAGTTTCACGTGGAGTAATGTCATAGTAGTTTCGGTATAGAGCCTTGTTTTTCCAGTACCTTATAATCAGGACGATATAAAAAAAAATAGACACGTAAGAATAAGTGTGATAAGGGTAATGTATACTGCTGGGATTCTGCTAGCCGCCAAGCTTGATTGTGATGGTATATCAGTACCTACTATCTCAGGCATTACCGTCTCTAGCACACCTCCAGTAGTGGGTAGTGTGTATCCTGGATAAGGGTTTGTGTTGTTCTCATCAAAGAATTTAGTTGGTCGCTCAGTCACGTTACTCGTTATATTTGGACTCGCCGTCGTCGTATTCGTTATGTTGGTAGGTAATGGCAGGATTATTATTTTCGTTGGAGTGAACGTCGTCACGGTTTCGTTTTTTATTGTTTCCTGGGTAGTTGGTTGCGTAGAGGGTTGAAACGAGGGGGTCGAGTTCAAAAGCGGTAAAGCAGTGGTGGCAATGTCTTCTATCGGCCAGGTGGGGACATAACCAGATGTTGGTCTCGACGAGTTTGTCGTCATGTTCCATGCCGGCGGTGAGGTGGAGTTTGTAACGTTTCTGAAGACCAGACATGCCAACGCCAACTCCCTTATCATATTTTTATCTTTAAAAAGATATAATAAAATTTATGCCATACGAGAGTTTTAATTTAGCCAAAATTTGCACAGAAACATTACTTGAAAGATTCACTCGATTTTTTGTCAAGACAAGACCAAGGAGCAATGCCATCGCGAGCAAGAGAGAATGGGAAGAGAAAGATAGAGAATTCAGACAAAGAGGGGAAGAAATCGAAGCCATCCTCAAACGTAGGAAAGAGGAAGAATCGCTCAAAAGGTTCAAAACAAGAGAAGAAAGAAGCCTCCAAGTCATCCTCAAAAGAAAGACGGGACGAAAGTGGATATTATAAGAAACGTAGCAAGAAACCCAAAACCTCACTCTACAGTGATGAGGAAGTCGAACAAATATGTTTGGATGCGATTATCAATAGGAAAACAATGGATCAAGATGATGCTTTTATCGAAGCTCTTAGGTCTAGCAAAGTTGATCTAGTAGCTATGCGTGAGCATGATCTAAACTATATCAAGGACACCTACTACGCTATGATAAGAAGATTTGTGTTAGTGGATACAATGGATGTAGAGTATGTTAATCCACTACAGATCAAAAAAGCAGAACGCAAAAAGAAAATAAAGGATGAAACTACTGCAGTCCCGATCGAGTTGATTGAAGATATAGACAAGGAAGAGTATAAGAATCCTGAACAAATAGAAAGGGATAGACGGAAAGCTAAGAACGGTTATGAGGAAGTTGATGCTATGGAGGAGAAGGATGAGGAAATAAATCCTGATATTCTAAAAAAGGAAAGAAGGAAACAGGAGTTGATAGAGAAAAGGGGTAAAGATCCCATGGAACAAGTTCCTGGTATGGAGCCTCTAATAACAATGGATACTTCAGACCAGGCGCTAGAGGAAGCAGAAGAGATGCTTCGTATACAAAAACTGAAAGAGGCTCATGCTGCTGCTGTGGAAATCACTAATATGAGAAAGGAGGAGAACGATATTGATATTGATAATATCACTGAGGGTATACAGAAAACCGCAGTAGAATCTAAAACTGCTGCTAAAACCTTCAAATTGATAAAGAAAGCAGCCATCCAACAACGGAAACTCGATGAGATTAATGCTATGTACAGAATGTCATTCGTTGGTCCTGGAGCTATTGGGATGGGAATGCTAAAACAAATAATTAAGGATGCTAGGGACAAAGTCATGTCTCCTACTGAGATTGTCCGTTTGTTATCATCTCTAGTAACAGCTTTGAAAGAGTATAAAGACAGTCTACCTGAAAACAAAGATACGGTAGACCCGGGATATACTGATACTGATATTGAAGGTATCACTCAACAAGTGAATACGTTATGGGATTTTGCTCATGAGCAATATCCTCATTTCTTCAGGAGTGGTCAAGAAAGTGATGCTGAGTTTGTCAAACGCATGAATTTGTTACTACAGCGACGAGAAAAGCTACTACAATCACTCACTAAAGATACTGATGCTGACACAATGTCCAAGATCAAAGATGAATTGGCAAGTATACAGACTACCATTGATGCTAATGGAGAAAAGTATAAAGAGGTGAACGACTCAGTATACGATGTAAAAAACGAAGTTGATATTACTGAGAAACTGCTCAATTACCCAAAGGAAACATACAATGCGCCTAACTTTAAAGAAGTTGAAGCTACCTTCAATGAAAACAACAAGATACTCAAATCTCTTGCTGACTCTATGAGTAGTGAGAAAGAAAAGGAATTTCCAGATCCTTTAAAGTTAGAAGAGCTACGAGAGAAGTGGCACAATATATATGATACCGGTTATGCTAAAGAGTATTCAGACCAACTAGTAAAGCAAGGACTTATAAAACAGGAGAATGTCGCATTCTTTCGTCAACAGGTTACTAAAGACATTGATAAATTGGTTAGCATGGTCGCCGAAAAACTATTCAAAGTCCATATGGAGGGAGAAAGCTATATGCTTATCGATCGACTTGGTGAAATTTTCAATGAATATTATTCAATTCGAGAAAAACTTGCAAAGGATAAGCAGAATAAAGCAATATTCGAAGAAACCGATTGGGAATGGGCAACACAAGTCGAAGTTGATTTACTCAAGTTGAGTGATAAGATCGACAAGTTCAGTAAACCTATTCGGGATGAACAGAAGATTATTACTGATATCAATATACGTGCCAAGTATATGGAGGATCTTATGAAGAAGCAAAAGGATTTCCAGAACAAGGAAGGGTTTCTGTATTCACCCGAACGTCATGAGAAGGATGCTTATACGAATATAGTTAAGAGTGAAAAGAATGTTAAAGCTGAATTCGCAGCCAAGGAGATATACAATGTCCTTACTAAGGATTTCCCAAAGAATTACCCTGACGCTGTAATGAGATTAGAGAGTGAAGTGATCAATCTAAAGACGGCTATTCGTGAAGACATTTCGTCATTCGGTCCTTTCTTACATCAAGTGGTAAACCAGATGTATGATCGATTTCGATCTCAGATTCAGAATGTCAATGCTCAGGACAGAGCTAGATTCGATGCGGCTATCGAGAGTGAAAAGAAGTTTCTTCAGAAGATCGTTACGAAAGAGGCTTATTCACGAACAGGTGCAAAGTTGTTGAATGCTACAAAGGATGGAAGATTACAAAAGTATGTTCTGGATCCTACGACCTTCAGTGAACACGATAGAGAAGCTATGATGATGTATACGCCTGTTGGTTTGTATATGAGTGAGACGAGGCGTCTTCTAGATTTGGTATCGCAGTCAATGGATCTTCGAAAAAGAATGGTGATAGATGTACATAAGACTCTCAATATGGAAGGCAATCCAGACGCGGTCAAGTTCGATGTTGTTCTATCCAATCTGTTCCCACCTTCTCAGGTGGAGTTGAAACTTAGATACCTTCTAACTCTTCCTCCTGATGCACGCAAAAAGTATGAGAATGGGAGATTTGTACAAGCTGTAAAGATGATAGATGCTAATTTCGATATATCGACGGTTGGGAATGATAACTTCCTTGAAGTTGTTAGCACTATAGGTCAATCTTCTAAATCTTTTCTACAGGATATTGTTGGGGCTACGCCGATTTCGTGGTCTGATTTCGAAAGTATGGGTAATGAACTCGTTCGTTCTCAGACTGCTATTCTTTCTCAGGTTCGTGATAAACCAGTGGAGAATGATACAGAAGCACAGCAAGTTCAACAAGGTCCTCCTGATTCTTTCGGTTATGATCAAGATGCTGGAGCTCAGAATACAGAATCTGGACTTCGCGTGAATTCGACGTTCAACCCCGCAACACAGGGTCAGATCACAAGGGATAAGATAGATGATGAGAAACGCAGTCAGTATATTCAAATGGTGGGATCGATGGTGGGGACGTTCTTAGAAGCTTCGGAAGATGAGCCTTATGTACCGATGCACCCCTCAGCTGCAAAGTTCTATTTCAGTGGTGACAATTACAAAAGCTTGAAATCTCAGTATCAGAGCATGCGTCCCCTAATCCCAAAACAACCAATGGGTGACCCAAATACGTACATTGAAGAAATTGTGTCGTACTATGGTCCTATTCTTGGGATTAAGAATCGGAAGTCGACCTTTCAGGATCACCCTGCATACATTCAAAAAGAAGCATTAGAACTTCAAGAATTCGTTAATTCCTTCCAGAACTATATTAATGCTACAGCTGGTAACTATATACACGCTCAACAAGTAGAAGGCGGTCCTCAATCAATGCCTCAACAACAACAACAACAACCTAAGGATCCTCAAATCAATCCTACCTCCACAGGAGAAGAAGAAACGGATCCATTCCGTGCTGGCTTGCAAAGCGCATTTGATAATAGTAGGGATATGGACACCAACTTTAATATATTCGATGCTGGCCCTAATTGGGATCCTCTTCCTGGTTCTAGTCTGCAAGCTTCGTTACAAAAATAATATATAACATTAAATAGATAATGATAATCTTCCTATACTATATTGGACCCGTGCTAATCCTTCTACTCACTTGGTCATTGCTGCAACCTGTATGTCACTGTGACGAATTATATCAGTAATTAATTAACATGTTGTTCATTTTCTTTCTGCTTCCAGCACTCGTTTCTTCACACGGATTTCTCTGCGAACCTCCTTCAAGAAACGCTGCCTGGCTTTGTGGATACCCTCGAGATGAACCTAAGAACCATGATCAAATGGCCCTCAATGCGGGAGGCGTTCGGCGTACTTACCCAGACTATCCAAACAAGTGCCCTCTTGTATATGGTGTATGCGGCGACCCAAGTGATGCCATCCAAGAACACTCCGCTGGAGGAGTTCACGATCGAGGCGTCCGAAGAAACTACAGGCGAGGTGATACGATACAAGTTCAAGTCAATGTGACAGCTTTTCATCAAGGTTTCTTTGATATTGAATTGTGCTCGACTTACCCCGAAACAGAAGAATGTTTCAAGTCCATTAATCAATTTTCCATCGACAACACAAGTCCAGAAGGCGGGAATCCAACATATTTCTTTCCTGTAAAACTCCCAGACAATACTACTTGCGAACGCTGCGTTTTGCGCTGGTTCTGGGTCACGAATAATTCACCAGGACTACCACCTGAATTTTTCATCAACTGTGCTGATATTTCAATAACATGACGTGGAAATCTATTTGTAATAAAATTCACCGAATTTTATATTGGAGGGAGCATACAACCATTAAAATATCTAAGCATAAATAAATGACTCCTGAGGAGCGTTCTCTCATTCCATTGGTATCTCGTGGCGGGTGTGTGGATATTCGGATACTTCGTATAGCTTTGGAGAAGGCTAAAAAGGCAAACCCGACTATTTTCGATCCTAAGCTATTTATATATCATTACTTAAAAGAGAGCGATCCGGACGGTGACGAGCCTATGTTAGACGCAGAATGACAAGTGTACCAGGAAATATTCAAAGTGTTGGTGGAAACTTTTCCGGACTAGCCCCTGGTCCTGGTTTTGGTGGAGACAATGGTGAAGGTTTCCATTCGAGGCAACCTATTTCGTTGCAAAGAAACGACGACACAGAGCAACTGCATAATAGGGACAAGCTTCAAGATGGAGCTGATATACAAGCTGATGCTGTAGCAACTTACCCCAAGTATGAGGAATCTCCCTTTACGCGATACGTTTCTAGACCCTTATCGTCAGGAGTATTGAGTGCTGATGTGGTGAACTTTGCTCCAGAGAATCGATCCAAAATGGGAACGCCATTGAATCCATTCTGGATCCGTAACGATTTATGGTCGATGGCGAACGAAGCTGATATTTTCATGGATGCTTCACCCAACTGGGTACAGCGTCGTATTAATGTTAATGGGGCTCAAGATAAGCAAGGCTTTAAAAGAGAGACTTATCTGGATAACCAGGAACAGCCTCAACACAGTACCCAATCCGCACCCATGGCTCCCGACGTTGAAGCACCACCCAAGATGGAAGGTGCAGGTAATGTCACTGGAACTGAAGCTGCAACAACCGAAGGTGATATGGAAATCAAGGATGCAAATCCTGCAAAGGTGAAGACGGAGGAGGAATCTGCTCCAAAGGAAAAGGAGCTCCCAAAGAAAACAGAGGAAACTCCTCAAACAGATAGTAGTGAACAAACTCCAGCTTCTGAAGCTAAAGAACCTCCAAAGAAGAGGTCTAGAAAAAAAGTATCTAAGTAAATATAAAGCTATAAATATGAATTACGGTAATGAGGATACGCGTTATTTTGGAGGTATTCCCTCTTCCATCATCTCTTATAGTTCAGATCGTGGACGATACCAAGCCTATGATGGTATCTATGACATAACTACAACTACATCACAACAACTTACAACACTACAAAACCAAATTGCGGTAATGCAAAACCAGATTT
>JAULBU010069212.1:0-10696 GCA_032358235.1 Odonthalia washingtoniensis
TCCATCATCCTTGTTGTACAATCCCCAAACTACTACCACTACCCGGATGAAGCTGTTGAACTCAATATCTTCAATATCGACATCATCCACCCGGTAAGCAGAACTTTTACAACCGCTCTCGACTTCCGCTCCTATCGACTAATTATTCGCTCTCCTGTATACGACGTCCAGGTGGCACAAAACATGTACACGCACACTCGTCGTATGGAGTATCCACAGCGGCGAGAGGATGGGCGATGAGATTGTCCGCCATAGTTTCAGTCATTTGGGTGAGTTTATGGGCGGATTTAATTTTTTGGATTCGAGTTGTTGTAACGATGATTGCCAGTTTGTTGTGTGGTACTTCTCCAGGGAAGGGTACTGAGGTCCACCCACACTAATTATGTCTTTTTAACTCCGTCTCTCCTCCTTTTCCACCTGTCATTTTTCCCTCTATCTTCCCTCGTTTTGACACGTGTTTCCCCCTTTTTTCTACCACCACGTATCGTGCTTGCACACCTGTAGGCCTTAGTCTACAGGTCTGTAAGCACCACCAGTTTTTAGACAATAAATACCCTCTCTTCGGCGCCAACTGGGCATCAACGGGACGGGCATCTTTTCCCTGGTAAATAACTGATCCCCAACCTTCGCCTCAATCTCAACCATACTCCGCGAACCAAACACCAGATGTACTTACGAACGGGCAGGACTAAGACGATCCGCTAGTGCTCCCCCTCATGTGCGCCCTCCAAAAGGTGCCACTGGTTGCGTTGACGTACTCAATCGTCTGAACCTTCTCCCTCCCCTCGGCGACTGTGTTTACAGTCCACCGTCGCGTCTGGCTATCATCCTCGCTCTGTCAACCCCCAGTCCTACCCGGTACCCCCAAATCCACGCTTGGTGGGATACTACTCGTTGGTTATTGATGTTGTTTCGAAAGTTGTTGCTTCCATTGTTATTTATATTGTTGTTTCGTCAGATGTTCTTGGAATATGGCTTGATGCCATATCGGCCAAAGTTTGTACTGATCGGAAGTGGATGAGGGATTGGCGATTGGAGTCGTTTAGATTCAAATGTGAGAGATATGGTTCCTCAAAGATCAGTCTTGAACGTATTATAATCGTACTTGGCGGTCAAAAATTATGATCTGGGTGTGATCGCCCAATCAAATTGTTCCACCGCAAGTGATATGATACGTTTCTTATAGTCTTCGTTGTGGTAGGATGGTAGACATTGTGGCCATAGATTATCGAGAAGAGCGATGAGCTTTTGAATTCCGATTTGTTCGTCTTCAATGGTGTTTTGTTGCATTAATGTACGCAAGTTGAGTTTTTCCTGTCTGTTTTTACTTCCAGACGGTGTGCATCACTGTCATATTCTTGCAGGATTATTTTTCCATCTGGTCGTATGTCTGATGTTGGGCTGTGCTCATGAAGAAGAACGACCGCACCGGCTCAGAGAAAACATTGATAAAATTCAAAGCCGTAGATTATTATGTTAACTTCATTTGAAGTACCATATTTTCATAATCCCGTAGTGTTTTGGTTATTAAGTCATATATTTCGCCTAAGAATAGTCGCTTCCCGAAATATTAGTTGATCAATGCCGCATTCTTGGAGGTTGCGTAGGGTATATAATTCTATTTTTGTGCGTTGTAGCTGTTAATATTTATAACATTGTTCTCGATAGATTATGGTTCTTCCACAGGTTGAGAAGATTGTTTATTTCGTCTCGTTACGTGAGGTAAGTTGTGGTTATTGAACAGGTTGTCAGTGGTGTGCAAAGGTTGATAATTTCCGAATGGGTTCTATGATGCAGGAGGTTTTGGAGTATCTAAAAGGCGCTGTAGTGATGTAGCGCCTCTATAGTTATCCACGATTTGTTGGACATTTAGTGGGGATGATTATTTGATCGAAGCAAGCCAAATGTTCAATTGAAATTTTTGATGCGTATATTCGTATGAATCCAAGTCAAGTTGGAAAATCAGATCCATTCATGGATTCGGTAGCTTGTAAAGTATGAATTTTTCAAGTAGAATTGCAATGGCAGTTGTTGGTCTGTCTCGCAATATGCTGATGTGAAGAGGTTGTTGCATGACGGTATATAGCAGATGAATTGTAGAATTAGATCATCTTCTGGTTGCGGTATATCTATCCCATCTTAAATTATCCGATGTAGGGTCATCCAATCCTACGCAGCTTCAATTTCACGGATAGAGAGTTCCGTGTGTGAAGAATAAGTGGCGCATTGGCGAAGAAGCATTTGATATTTCAAGATTTTTTCATCCGTAATCGGGATATATAGGTCTTGTGGGTTCCTCACTCCATTTTCTGAATTGGATGCCATTTTGAATTAGATTAGTATTCATGGTTTTTGTCTTTGTTCTTTCTTTTTTTTATAGAAAATTGTTTTTATTGTTCTTCTTACTATTTTTTGTGAATTGAGTTAAGATCAATGGATCTTTCTTGGGCAAAGAATCCTGATTGTCGCTTGATACCCAGAAAGAGTCTCGCGAGTGTGGCAACGTCAGTACAATCCAACATTACTGGTTCTTACACGCGTGCACGGGTGAAAGGGGGTGATCAATATGTCACTGTGTCGATACATGTATTGTTGATGTTAATAACTGGGATAGTTGATTGTGAAGTTAATCAATGTGTTTATATTGACGATGATAAATGATGATCGATCGTTCGTAAAGATAATTTCTGTGTTGATATGAAATGAGGTATGGTTGATGGTCTTTGTGATAAATGCGTGTGTTGTTGATATCAGTAAAGTGGATGATGATAACCGTGGTATTTGCTTATTGATGAGAATGAGAATGAGATTATTTGATAATGTTGACGCCGCAAGGGGTGGTGGTCTTCGAAAGTGGATACCAGTATCGCAGTAAACAATGTATATAAACTGTTAATTATTGTTAATTTTAGTGTTTATTGTTATTATTTTCGAAGGTGGAGGAGGGATAAATTCAGAGAAGTGTGATAATTAAGAGTTGTGTTATCATTTTGATTTTCTTCGGTGAAAGAGAGAAAGTCATTCGAACTGTTACACACATTAATTACCATTATGTGAGTGTGTGAAAGAAAGAGAGAGTTTGAAAGCTTGAAGTATTAATTAGTTTGATTGATTGCATACTGTATGGATAATGTATTACTGTATATTATCATATCCCTAGTCTTGATATTTAATATACACTTGGCGGTATATTTCATTGTACCTGCATGAAGTTCGGCTATAGGAAAACGTTTCTTGTAAAATCTGGTGTACGGCTACCTTGGGACTTGCCTCACACGATCGAAGAAGTCACACACAAAAAACGGACGTTGCTGAGATAAATGGACGACAAGTCCAGTTGACATCGAAAAGCTGATCTTCGAAATTTTAATCGAAAAACAACATATATCGCCAAGTGTATATTTTGTTTTATTAATTTTTTTATTAAAAATTCAACGAAATCACAATTTTGAAATCACAGTCGCAACGGTCAAAAGGAAGGTATCACTCGTATTGGTAAAGAGCTAAACCTGTCGCGCTTCATCGCTTTTCCAAGTTGTCAGTCGTAAATTCGCGGTACCAGAGTGCGCTGCGTATGCCAAATGCTCCAACAGCTCTTTCTCTGTCCTTTGTGGACCCTGACACATAGTAAAACGTCGCATAGGACACAAGAGAAGGCTGATCTATGTCTTTGGCTCAAACCACCTCCATCCGGCTTCTGTCTCTGTCCGCAGAGACCACACCATTGATGCTTGTCGCGCGGAGCTTGGGTTTTCTCGTGTCTTCGAGATATGGACAGACGCAGAACGCGACCTTCATTTGCGTTGAAAAAAGTTAACCTCCTTCTCTTTCTGTTTCGATCCAATGACGAAATTCTACAAATTTTGTTGGCATCGACGCCGGCTGTTGAAGAATTATCCAAATCACTACTGAGCTGAGAGATGGTGTAGATTCGTTGTCTCGGGTCTTTCTTGCGTGCAGGAGCATGTCCTTCATCATGTCGAAAGAAAAGTCCCCCAGTGACTTAATATTGTTTAAAGAGTGCCTGTATGTATCTAAATACTTGAAAATTTGTGGAGATTCGAGGAGATCTTGTTGCTGAACCATTCTCCATCCCACAAATGAGTTAACAACAATACTTTTTAGAACTTGCGCGACAAGTTTACTCTCCCAACCTAAATTAGAGGTTGGTGATCTGTATTGTGCTCGAGCATGAGTCTCCCCGTCTACTTCTTCTTTAGTCCTCGAGTAGTGTGCCTGTGATGCATGTCTGAATATTTTCACAGGAGGAGGAGGACTGTTTTCTGTGACAAGTTTGTTCAATGCACCCCAAAACCGCATATATGAAACTAACTTGGCCTTCAAATCGCATCCCATGCAAGGTGGCGTACCATCATTATCTAAGACATACGGCCAACCAATAATTCGCTCCAGTAATTTTGTAAGCGTCGAACGTGCTAAATCCAGTACAAAATTCTCAAATTAAATAAGAGCTGTGTATAGTAGACCATTTTCCGAAGCGCAAACGTAAACTCCAAAATTGCAATTCATAACAACGCATTGCATTAGGACTTTCATGAGGTTTTTTTCACGAACGTATTCCAACACCCCAGAATCAGTAGACTCGAATCTCAGAAGGTCCCCAGTCACCCTTCCAATTGTGTTTCCTAAAGTAGAATCAGCAACTCTCGTCTTAATCTCGACTTTGTATACAGCTATATCTTAATAGTCTTCATCGGATTCAGTGTTCGCGAGTTGAACTGAACAAACTGGGGCATTTTGAAGTACTGCCCATGCTTTCTTGAATCTATTGAGGTCAACTAAGTCAAAGCTGCAGAAAATCTACGGATCATCGCGCGACGCCAGCATAGCACACGATAATACGTGTTGAACAAACTGCATGGACTTCAGTGCCCCTGGACATGCATCTTCATTGACTGTTTCCCCCATCATGGCTTCTTTACTTCGTCTCTTAGATATCCATGACGTAGATAATGCTTTAAAAAGTCCCTCTTCGTCGTGTTGAAACAAGTTTATACTATCAATCATGTTTAAAAGTTGCCGCAGACTGACGTCCCTCCTCAGAATGTCGCATCCAGTTGTACTTATTGCTTTAAATATTCTGACTATGAACCAATCAGCGCAAATCTGTTCAACTGTTAACGCCATGCAATTGACATGGAGCTGTAGTTCTAGCTCATCCTTCGCAACCATCACATGAGCATCCACCAGATCCACCTTGGAGAACAAACTATCACGTAATTTTGATGGAACCTCCTTGGCGTAGTAGGTCCATCCTGAAGTAGACTGCAAAAGGCTGTATGGGAGACTGAAACAGAATCTCAATATGTTACAGAATTTTTCGTTACCACTCTCAGTTACACCAACAGCAATAAGTGGCGTTTCTGCACGGGACTTGGCCTTCAATGCCCAAAAACTTGCAGGGCCAAAACCAGCTTCGTCTTGAACAATATAACCTTCCAAAGACGAAGGAATCCTTCCATCTTCTGGTTCAATTGTAACTTTCACAATCTCTATCTGTACTTCAGTCCCAGCATTATCTGGTTCTCCTTCCCCATTTTGATCCAGTTCCTCATACTCTTCCATTTCTTCTTCTCTGTCTTCATGTAATCGCTATGCTGCCAAATACGGATTATGTCGAATGACGTGCTGAGGCATAATTAAGATGCATCTGAGACCCTGATTCGTAATAATTCTACTACATTCGGCTTTTTATATCCTCAATCAGCAGTTACAAAGAGTCTAGATAGACTCAGTACTCCTCTATCCTCCAGTAGACCATCAAAAATCTTCTTAATTGATTCTAGTTGGCATTCACCATTGTATTGAAAATGATTAGCGAGCGTCGCACGAAAAAATGCATCGTCTATGACATCAGCAGAGTTCCCTTTCCAATCGGCCTTTCTAACACTCAAAGACCTCACTTGGTTGTCTCATTCCCTAGTTCCATATAAATCGTCGTCCAATGTGATGTTTTGGTATACTGATACCAGGGATGGGCACCGAGAAGATTAAAATGCCAAAGTTTTAAACTCCTCCAAAATTTTGAGTGCGATCATACTAACTGAGCCATGAGCCATTTTCAGTTCTCACTGATTGAATGAGCGAGCAAGCTAGAATGTTTGACAACATGAACCTAATAACGCTGCAAAGTAGGGGGTACTAGTCGAAGGTCGATTGCCATACTTTGTCTCCTGTTCCACGCTTATACAAAATTGATGTGTTATCAGAAAAATTGACATGAAATAGTACAGGTCCGATTGTTTCAGTACAGGCTGCTCCACCTTCTTGATTGAAAAAAGTTGATTAAGCCATGACTTTATCTGTCGTAGAACCGGATCAAGAAATATTATCGCAAAACCGAGTCGTCCCGCTGGTATTACTTGTACTTCATGTTGTCTCTCCAACTTCCTCACAACAGTAGTACAATACATCCTCGCCCTCTCGTCGAGCGTTTCTTTCGCGGACTGTCCCTCTGACATGAACCCATTGTCTTCAGGGAGCGCGTTCCTAATACGCTATCCTTCGTGTCCATCCCTAAGGATCTTTTCAATACGAATACGCCCACGCTTTTCTCCCCTTGCACCCCTTACACCATTCCCTCCTCGTCAGCCTCTCCCTCCCCGCCTACTGTGCACTCTCGCTCCAGTTGGTAAGGGTTCCGCCGCTAGCGGCGGCACTGCTTCCGTACCTTTGTTTGTATTTGTAGATACGTTATTGTCCATGGTTAAAAAAAACCTCCTAAAAGAGCATAAATGGAATATCAATTCACCCTACATAAAAACTTACATTATACAGAACCTCTAGTCCGATTTTCCCGTTTCAACTTGCGTCCAGAGCAACGGCGAGAGACCGTTTACAGCTGTGTCATTTTATATTACAATAAACATGTAATTTATTACGTTAAATGACGAACAATTCACCCCACTTTTCACCCAAATATATATACTTGGCGGTATATAAGTCAAAATTCAGTAGTAAAAAATTTCCTATATATATCGCCAAGTGTATATTTTAAGAGTAGGGATATACAAGAAGGGCGAAAATATCGTGCAACCGGCGGTGAATCAATTTGGGCGGATGGATGTACCAGAGGGCGGCAGATTTGAAAATAATTTTTGTTTTTATGGCGATGGGGACGTTAAGGTTTATGGAGAGTTATATAGATGAATCATTATAAATTTTGGAAATTTATTCGTTGTTTTATAAGTTCTGTTGTCTTTTTATAATCAATCTGTCAATTTCTTAGATTTCAGTAAAGTGGTCACGAAGTAATATATATATAGATATTCACAGTCATTTTGGTGAAGGAGCGAATGAAAAGGGTAAAAACCACCATACAGGGGGTACAAAACATATTTTTTATGACAAGCTGTGTTTATACCAAAAACTCGATTTCTATGTTCCAATGCAAACTTATCAAACATTTACATTTACAAATTTTACAGTAAAACGTCCTGAGGATGTTCGATGTATACGAAATTAATTATCCAACTTACTTACGTCATCAAGCCGATAGTAACAATGTATATCCCTTCCAGAGAAGACGACGTAAAAAATGAAAATGCGTATCTTGAATGAATACTAAGGATCATTCGCCGACAAAATGCGACGAAAGACTAACAAGATAAAGCTGAAATCTTGAGTTACTTCACTATCACCATAAAGTACTGGTAAGTTTAGTTGTTTATTTTGATAACGAAAGTGAATTGAAAAGGGTAAAAAAAGGTGGGAAGAGGAGGAAAGAATGATTGCTGATGGTTGCTGATGGTTGTTGTTGTTGTTTGGTGGAAGCTTAGTTTGAATGATGATGTATTTGGATGCAAATAGTGTGATCCACGATGAGTGTAATGTGGTGGTTGGTGTTATTAATGATGATGAAAATGTAGCGCAGTTTTTAAAATCTTAGGATTTAACAAACGCCCGCATTGTGATCATACAGTCAAAATGAGGGGAGCATGGTAAACCTCAAATAACCAAACATTACATTTATTTATTACGAATGGAACAGAAAGTGTTATACATATGATGTAGATTCTGTTCAGAAATGAAAATGTGATCAAAATGAATCCCGTTTGAAGAACGAAAAATATTGAACAGCTTTCTTTGGGAAGAGAGAAAATTGTTGGGCATATTATATTAACATTCCAGCTTTTCGCAACGACATATACAATACAATGAAAAGGACCGCGGCTGCTGCTGCTGGTTGCAACAACAACAGAATGTGTTTAGTGATGAAGCAACGAACGACACGAGGCATAAAAAACAAAAAGTTTTGGGCGTTTGATGATATGGTTTAGTATTTGTTTGATTTCACTATACTACAAAGATAATAATAGGTTAGCGATGAATGTTGGAGATGGAATTCTTTTTTTTTATAAACACACATATACAAAATAAAAGTTAACAAGACATCATTAAAATGTTGGGAAAGTTGTTTACAGCAAATAATAAATGTACAAGAAGGCCATTTCGCAATTAATCCTTGCATACTTAATAATATGTAATAATAATAATAACATTGTTTGCAAATATATATATAGAACAGACGATAATATTATTTTTATGTGGATATGCTTACAAAAAGAGAAAAAAGAGAAAATTAAAAAATATATATTACGTAACATTTTATAGAAAAGAAAAGGACCAATTTATTTAAGAATTGGAATTTTATTTTTTTAGGGAATTTGGCATTTTCGCAAGAAATGCAAATATAAAAATTAAAATTACGTAATTAAATTACAGTACAAAAAAAAATTGAAAAATTAAAAACATTATACAGTATTATAGACAGAAGATAATAGCTGATTGCTTTCCCAGTTATTCTATTCAATTCATACATACAGTAGTTAGTACGGCCTTTTTCCCTCGAAATTTCAACTTTTCAACACTTTTCAACTTTTAAAAGGCGATTCACGGGACTGACAGCGACTGACAGCGACTGACAGCGACAAACAACAGAATAATAAAAAAACGTTTGTTTCGCCCAATGAAAATGAAGCAGTTTTGAAAGTATATAAATTAAACAAAATTAAATAAAATAAAATAAAATAAATAAAAACACCCGGCCTCCTCCTCACCCTCTACATATTGATTAATGTGTTTGTGTGTTTTAATCGGCGGAATATATAAAGGTAAACAATTATTTGCCGCCCATATAATATATATATAAGAACTGATTCACTTTCTCTTTTTTCCACCTTACTTACAGTAAAGGTACCGTACAATTTAGTTTGTTCGTTGCATTCCATTATTCACAATTATAATATTATTTACCGACTTACCTGACCGACACGTGATCAACCGAAAAACCCAACAGACACTACACACTAACACACATGCAACATTATTTACTACAACGTTCGGAAACGGAATGAGAAAACGGAATGAGAAAAAAAATACAACATTACACTGAAAAACCCTCAAAAAACAAAAATAAAATAGAGAAATCAAAATGTATCATTCTTTTTTTTTTAATTCGCCAACGTAAAGTACGTACACGTACTACTTCCACAAATGTCCTGTCCTCACATCATCAAAACATCGATATCAACCACTTTCTTTTGAAACCCAACTTCCAAAAAGCAACATGCCAACCATCCATTTTTTTTTTATACACAGAGAGAGAAAAACACCAAACATTTCTTTCGACGCCCTCCCCCACCCCATACCACACCAAAGAACCCGTGTAGTAAAGTAGTAACTATATGGCCAAATTCCGAAAAAGGCAACTTTTGTTTTCCCCACCACCACACTCGACCGACCAAACAAACAATTCTCTCTATTGCTCCTCCCTTTTTGATTCAACTTCAGCCACAAGGCAACCGCCCATCATGTGAAAACTTGATTATAAAGAAAAAAAATAAAAACATATACATGAAAAAAAAAAATTGAAAATTTTGAAAAAATTGAATTCGTAGCTAAAAACATTATTATGACACATCTTGTCTCTCTCTTTTGAGTCTTCTCTTGATGTGTGTTGTTGATTCATGAATGGATGATGTAAAGGGATGAAAAAAATGGATATGGATAGATGGAATAATGGTTTGATTGCATGGATGGATGGATGGATAGATCGGTCTGGTCGTCGTCTTCTTTATAAGGTAAAAACATATTTTGGTTTCGCCCACTTCGATTTGCTTCCATTATTACTTATTGTTTCTTTCTAAATATATAATATATAAAAAACCATCATTTCGCTCATAATATTAACTTTTTTCTAAATATATTTCTCATCAATTTATAGATCTCTCTATCTATTCTTTGGATTTTTTCGCACATGGCGTGACAGACCATTGCGCAAGGATCAACACACCAATGATCGTAACTCCAGAATAGATAATAGGTAATGGTAAACTAACTTCACGTGCAATTTCATCATCCTTATATCCACGTAAACGTTCCTGAACAGAGATTGCAGCCATAGGGAACATATGTACCGTAAGATATATTCCAAACATAAGCGCACCAAGTGTTTCCCAAGGTGCACATCCATTTTCAGGATACAAGAATTGTACTACCCTTGCAATGATTCCAGCCAATAAAATCACCACTACAGTTACATTTACCCATTCCATCCAAATTCTTCTGCTTCTTTGTCCAGTATTCGCAACCCAACTCATCTTCTGTCCCATAAGTGCATCCCACATACCAACAACATGACATACATTATAACTAAACCATGTTTCCTGAGAAC
>JAULBU010069223.1:0-10695 GCA_032358235.1 Odonthalia washingtoniensis
CCCCCCTCCTCTCTTTCTTCTTCGTTACCATTTATTTTCAAACCATGTCATCGGAAAATAAGCGGAAACAACTTGCCGCATTCGATGCCGAATCTGCAAAGCACCAAGTCCGCAGTACCGGTTTCTTCTCACGGGACCAGCGATTACCGGCTTCTCCACCACTCTTACAAGGCCCCACACACCCTTCTTTGATGACTGCCATGCGAGCCAGGTGTAGAAAAGCCGTTAATTTACTCTTCCGTCCTGCTCCAAATGTCTTAAATAAACCATGCACCATACCTTCAAGAAAACTCCATCACCCTCTTGAAAGGAATATTACAATTTCCGTTTCAAGACACCATCCCCCACAACGGCAACAATTTGGACTAGTTAATTCCTCAACACACGATCATGATAATAACCATGAGAATGATATGAACAGCTTCAACACAAATACATTGTCTACACCTTTACCAACACCTGTTTCTTCATCCACATTCTCTACTTCCGCGTTGACATCACCGATTTTCATGGGAAACGATTCTTCTGATGACTCACCACACCGCGTACATACTTCAAAACGACGCCGAATCACAAAATTAGCAGACCAAGTCGTCCCTGATGGTTCTCATTTCAATACTTCACCTTCATGTAGTCCTGACATCAGCTTGAAAATGATTTCATCTCCACCCATCGCATCATCATGTTCAATACGTTCCCAGTCGACGTCACCAAACCAACAGCCGGTTTCAGCACGAAAACCACCCTCACCCAAACTGCCACAATCAAATATACCTGCGACGCATTCTGGGCCAAAAGCACTGACACCAATTGCATGCGACGCTAGCCAATGCGTTTGCGCAAATTCGTTGTGGACGTCGTCAGGAATCGGGCCGGAAGTAATGCTACGAACGGCTGAAGAATTATCAGACAAAACTAGTCAAATGTATGGGCGAGTAATTGACACATCTACTAATGACATTAATTATAAGTCTCTTTCAAAGTCAGCGGACTTTCGTCAATATCTTACATGTGCTCGTAAATTAAGATACTTTGATCCGTTATTGTTAAATGATGTGGAGCGAAAAGCATTTTTCTTAAATGTTTACAATAGCTTAATGATTCATGCAATCACAGTTATCTCAAAACCACGTACAATGTTTGACCGCGTTTCACTTTATAATGCTGCAGCTTATAATATCGGTGGACGTGCTTATACATTGAACGAAATCGAACATGGAGTATTGAGAGCGAATCGATGTGGTAATGGACCACTCTCACAAATTCCGTTTTCTCCTAGAGATGCAAGAACGTTATGTAGTTTACCTAGTGTTGATCCTAGAATTCATTTCGCTTTGAATTGTGGTGCTCGAAGTTGTCCACCTGTTAGATTTTATGAAGCTGGTAATTTAAACAAAGCTTTAGATGCTGCTACAAGAGCTTACTTATTGGATATTGATGTTGATGTAACAGAACGTTTAGTCACCATACCGAAATTATTTCAATGGTATCTTTTTGATTTCTGTAGTAAAGGTGACGTGGATAATGTCGTCGAATGGACATTGAAGTATCTGGAAACGGACACGAAAAATGACATTTCCAAATTATTGAAGGACAAACGTAACAATGGAACTCCTTTCAAAGTTGCATATTCCGCATATGATTGGTCTGTCAACGATAGTTCCGCATGAAAAACATATATAAATCCATAACTTGTAATCTCTTTCAATCTTCTTTCACTCAGTTTACATTTCATATTTCATTTTTTGTCTTCGCTTATTATTTCGTTACTGTGTTTGTCCCTATTCCTCTCTAATTTTTGATCCGCGCGTTCTCGTAAATGTTGAATCCTCGACGCGCGTATTAAACTCACACTTAACAGAACAAATATTATTTTTTAGCCTAAAAATTGTCTAGACACAGCCAAAACAATTAATATCTATCCCAAAGGTTGGACACACTTTCAAACAGGGCATAACGAATTCCAGTACTGATGTACCGACGATACTTTTGTCTACAGGGATACTGTCGTGGAATGTAAACATGAAGACATAGAAAAGAAAAGCACAATATAGGCAAACGTGCTAAATGTAATTAAGCGCTCCCTTCCATGGACAGATCAATGATATTTACTGGATAGCATTTGGGATTGGATTTGCTTCGAGATGGCAAAATTAAGAGCACAGTTGCATTTCGTTTTGTATTCAAAACTCTCTTTCTACATTTTCATTCCTCTCCGTATCATCGCTCTCTTTATTTTTGTTGACAATACTCTTGAGAAATTCGTTCAACAATAATCAATTTCTTTCTATGTCATGTCATTCCATGAACAACTCCATTCATACCTCCACAACACAAATCTATATTGCTGATTTCCTAAATATACATGACATCCATTGTGTGACATCTCATTGAAACGAAAATCCATCCACCTAACTAACCTTCACAACTTCCAAAAACGCATTAACTTATAATAAACTCGATTATTTGTTCTTTCAATTCTTACAAAGTTTTAATAAAACGATATCTGCTTAACAGCTTAACAAAAAGAAAATAGCAATGGAAAGTGAAGGGAGTGATGAAATAGTGGAAGTACGTTCATGTTCAACTGCAGGAGAAACAACACCAGAAGAAGGTTCATCACGTGCAGATGAAGAAGTAATAATAAATTCAAAAGTGATTGAGGAATTACAATGTGATATTGTTGGAAAAAGGTCATTTGAAATTCGTGGAGTTACGTTCACAGTTGATGAAAAATATGAATTGCTTAAACTAATTGGTGCTGGTGCTTATGGTGTTGTAGTTTCTTGTGAAAATAAAAGTAATGGAGAACGAGTTGCATTAAAGAAAATTTCTGGTGCTTTTGATGATCTCACTGATGCTAAACGTATCTTACGTGAAATCAGACTGATGAAAACACTTGACCATGAAAACGTAAGTTGTACATATTTCTTTACTCTTATTTTTTTTATAAATCATCAACATCTTATTAGAATTACTAAACATCTATCTATATCTATATCTATATCTATATCTATATCTATATCTATATATGTGTGTTGAAATATTCATTTAGTTACTACCATTGACGGATATGGAAGCACCAGATACGATGGATGGATTTGATGAAGTTTTCATGGCAAGTCCATTATTCGACAAAGATTTATGTAAGGTAATTGAATCCGATGTAGAATTAACGGCGGAGCATATTCGATATTTCATTTATCAAATTTTATGTGCATTGAAATATCTTCACAGTGCAAAAGTAATGCATAGAGATTTAAAACCTGCAAATATCCTAGTGAAAGAATCATGTGATGTAGCAGTATGTGATTTTGGATTGGCACGATATGTCGATGAAACTCCTGATGAAGAAAATGCAGGAATGACGGAATATGTTGTTACACGTTGGTATAGAGCACCTGAATTAGTATTAGTACATAATTACACATATGCCGTTGATTTATGGGCTGTCGGATGCATCCTGGGAGATTTATTTGGACGTAAAGTAATGTTTCCAGGGAAAGATTTCAAAAACCAAGTTGAATTAATATGTACAATTTTAGGTAAACCAAATGATGATGATATGAATCACGTTACATCTGGACGTGCAAGAAAGTTTTTACAAAAATTGCCAGAAACAGATGGCATTCCATTTGAAAATTTGTTTCCAAACGCTCCAGATGATGGTTTGGATTTATTGACAAAGTTATTACAATTCAATCCACAGAAAAGGTTAACTGCTGAAGAAGCTTTAAATCATCCTTTCGTCGCTGAATTTCACGATGCAGAATTTGAAAATTCCGCACAACGTTCTATATGTATGAAAGGTATTGAACCCTGCGGTAAGGATGGTAACAGCTTGACAATTGAAGATACGAAGGAAATGATGGCAAAGGAGATTTATAAATATAGACCTAACGCTTCTATTTTCAAGGAACATCCTGAACTCGTACCTTAGCAAATATTTTTCCCCACTAATTTACTGTGTCAGTCACAGTCACACACGAAAGTTTTTTAACTATTAAAATAAAAAATTAAAAAAATTGTTTGTCAAACAGATATTTTCGACCAATTAAAACAAGTTGATGGCACAACTCATGGCGGACATAACAATGCTCAAAGCTGGATGGCTTCTGTGTTCCAGCTTCAAACGCTAGGGTGACGTTGCATGTCATGGGCATTATCGGGTGTACTGCTGAGAAGAACAAAAAAAAGAAGAGAGAGAGAGAGAGAGAGAGAAAGAGAGAGAGAGAGATAGAGAGAGAAAGAGTAGATTAACAGAATTTGCCAACATTCGCAGCCTCCACAATCGACATCTGGCAATACCGACTGTGATAAACGTTGTAGATGGACGAACACACTCAGTCATATACAGATTTCATCCGCATGGGTGACACTACGCCCATTACCTCCAACCCACCTTCACTTCCGTCCACGTCTACATCCGCCCGCACCGCCACTGCCAACAACAATGCCGATGTAAATCAAAATCATGCAAATACTCCAGTTGCTCCACCACCTGGTGGAAATAACAATTCGGGATCATTCTTTTCTTCATTCATTCGTAAAGCGACTACAACATGGGAAACATCTTTGCAAGCAGCCCAACAAAATGGTTCTGAAGCTTTGTCAAACGCCCAACAGCAAATGTCAGTAGCTTCTTCAAACGCTTTATCTACTGTTACTGGATTAGTTACTGACTTAGGTACCACATTTAATCACAATTCCAATAATTTCAGTGGTAACAATGACAATTCCAATAATTTATCACCTGATGATTGTATAATTCCAGAAAAAACAATTACTTTAAAACCACTACGACTATCTCCATCTACAACACCTATTTTATTAATATCACATACTCCAAATCCTATAATCGTATCACAATCCGCTCTTCATATCTTTACTACAGCATCAGAAGAACGTCCATCTGCACCTTTGGTAATCCCTTTAAATATTCTACGTCACTCCAATCCTACTGCTGCAAATACAGCGACATCACAATCTACACCATCGCCACATATTCAAGAAACAACAGCAACAGTTACGGTAACACATGCAACAGTTATACCTAGTACAAGGCCTAAATTGGCAGTATCTCATAAAGATGGATCAATTTTGATATTTTCATTATCAGCAACTCATGTGACAGCTTTTGAAACAGCTACACCACCTCATCCATCACCTACAACATCACTTACATATTGTGCAACATCATCAAATCAAGGTGGATTAGCTGTTGCCCGTCGTGATGGTTCTGTTCATTTATTAGATTCTTCATTAAGACCTGTCATAAATTTACCTGCTCCTGATATATGTGGTAATCCATTAACGCCATCATTAACTACATCAGCTGCTATTATCCTTTCACCATTTTCATCACCTTCTAATTCAGTAGCTGTTGGTTATGATGATGGTTCAGTATCTACATTTACAGTGTCACCATCTACTTCAACTTCTGGTAATGTTATACAAGGTATACCTTTTGTAGCACATACAGGACGTTTTGCAGGTGTTGTTACGTTATTTTCAGGTATTTTGTTATTCACTGCTGGTAATGAAACGGATAAAAGTTTAGCTGTATTTGATACTCAGACTGGTCGTTGTATTGCAAGAAGATCATTACCGTTTACACCTAGTTGTATACATACTATTAAATCACCTGTACCGATTGATGAGAATGATGATGGTGGTCCAGTATGTCCATCAAGAAATGCTGTAATCATCGGAGGACATGAAGGACAAGTTGAAGTATTTAGAACAGTAGCAATATCTGCAAAGAAAGTAGATATTAAACTTGTATTTAAAATCAGTGAAAAACAAAGAGGAAAAAAGAAATCAATTGTACAAATTAATTATTTATCTGCTGTAGGTGGACTATTATATGTAGTGAATGAAAGTGGAGAAATACGACGTTGGAGATTAGGTAGATCAGATGCTGCACAATTATGTTTATTAGAAGAAGATAGATGGATAGGTGCTACATTTACACCTAGTAACATTGTTAAAATGATTGATGAAGAAGATGATCAATCTACCATATCAGCTGCTAATGCAGAAAGAGAACGTGTAAATTATGCAAATGGTGTTGTAAGAGCACAAGGGATTTTAGCTGCTATATTAGATGAAAGAGAATTTATAAGTGAAGATAGAAAAGATGATTTAGTAACATCTTTTCAAAGAATTCAAGCGGAAATGATGGAAGCTCTTGCAGATGCTGAAAAAGATGTAAGAAGAGCTAGACGTCGTATATTTGGACAGTTTTCAGCTGGTGTTAAAGATAGTAAAAGTTATGAAAGCAATGAATTGGAGTACAAATTAATGAAAGAAACTAAACGAGCAGCTGCTTTTGAAGTTGAATATGTTACCAGAAGATATGTTGAAAGGATGAGGGGTGTTGAGAAAGATACTGTGGAAAAAATGAAAAAATTACTATCTGAATTCTTAAAGGCGACTGGAAGTGGAGGAACAGGAAATGTATCTGCGAACGCTCAACAATCTTTGATTTTGCAACAAGCGCGTAGAGATATTGAAATGTTAGGCACTGAAGAAGCGGAAGTCGAAGTTGATTAGAACATTTCATTTTCATTTTCATTTTTCGTTCATCTTTTGTTTAAATAATATTATATAAAAGCAAGTGCTCAGTTAGATAAGGAATTGTTCAATTTCTTTGCGTATCGATTCTCTGCCCATCAATCGTAGAATTGGATTGTCATTATCATTTCCATCCGCATTATTGCCATTGTTGGTAGAGGTAGTGATAGATGGATTAGCACGTTCAACGCATCCAGCACACGCGCGACACAATTTCTTAATAAAGTCTTTGTTAACGTTGTTATCACATCCACAATCGTCGCATCCTTCTGTTTCAGTTTTACAGTTAGAGGGACCGTCGATTTTAACATCATTAAAATCATCACCATCATCTTTGCATTTGACATTTTTTTGATGTTGCATGTTTTCAGTGTTTGAGATAACATAACCACAAAGTGAACAAGTAGCAAATTGATCATCATCACGTTCAAGTCGTTCTGAAACCTTGACAATATTATGTACACTACTTGGATTATCGCTGGACACTTCACTAACAAATGATTTTACAATACTTTGTAAAGATGATCTTGCGCCGTTTATATTATTAAAATCAGGTTGAATAAATTGTGTATGTGTCATAACCATTCTTGAATATCGTACAAGTAAACGAACAGGTATTCCATGAAGTGGTCGTATGAAACGAATACCGTTCATTATCATCTCTGCATTTGCATCATGAACAACTTGAGTTCCACGTGCACACACAACTGAAAGTAATATATCACTGGCTGCTCTTGAAACACTTGTTCCCAGTATAACCGTATCAATGTTATTGGATATGGCAGCTGTTGAAATTCCATGGCGAATATAATGCGTTGTTAAATTAGCTCTGTCTGTAGAATCACGAATACGTGAAAGAGTTGATTGAATATTTGAATCTAAATATCGAATACATAATTCACTATTTGGAATAACGTTATGAATTTCTTGAATCGATGTAGGAATATTTTCATCACCATCATTAGTAAAAGACATTATGTGAACTAAAATAATATGAGCGGGTGGTACTTTCGGATTTGGAATTAGGGAGTTGTGATAATCACGTAAGAGAAGGGCAGCGGCGGCTGAACTTTCACCACCAGATAAGGCAACGGCTATGGTGCGACGTCCACCTGCATTCAAACGACCTACAGTCGTCTTGAATGTTCGTTGAAGATACAGTTTGAAACATGATTCACATCTTGGAGTGTCTGCCATATGAACTTTGGCCGGTTCTTTACAGCGTGAACAAAAAGCTGTAGTGCTCATATTGTCGTTGTTGTTTCTTTGTAACAAGATGTCGATGGGCAGTTCAAATCATTGTTATCTCTTTCAAATTTTAAATGAGTTTCATTAATTAAACTCGTAGCGTCGACGTGGTGGTTGTGCAAAACGAGGGCTGCGAGTTGATTTGATCGTAAGACTTATTGAGACTTTACAGTGCGCTGTATTCGCTGTTGTCGGTTGAGGCCATTAGATTCGAATGTGAAATTTAGAAATTCGGGGACAGGTGTTTTCGAAGCATATTATTGGTTGAAACAAATTAATGGCGACCAATAAATTTGCATATTCAGAAACAACCAATCAATAGCTCTTAAACAACTTAACTGAAAGGCTTTTCTCATATGCTCTTGCCGTTTCAAAACGATACCAACATCCACTTTCCACCTCAGTTTCCAACCAAAACTTATCGAAAACAATAGTTTCTCTGAAGAAGAAGACAAACGTGGAGTGGACAAGAAATATGGTTCTGAATGCAACGACGCCATTAACTTTCAATTTATCACTTTTTAACTTTAATAACAAAAGCAGAACCAACACTAGTCCCAGATCATTTTCTAGTTATATCAGACCTTCAGCAACAATATGTCCACAGCGACCAGAGCAACAAAATCAAATTATTCAAACACCCGTACGCCCACAGCGTGGACGCAACGCCCGTATCACACGCACTGGATGGAGTGAACCAATTCTCGAAATACAACAACAGTTACTTGATCATTATGCTCCAGATATATACACATGGAAACAATCACCGATCATTCTTCCAAATGGTCACACAATGAATGTCGTCATCGTTACTCCTTTACCATCTTCCTTAGAATCTATAACAGCAATTAATGAACAACTAAGACACAATGCTACTCTCACACTTATTCATGGATGGGGATGTGGTCTTGGTCATTTCGCACGTTCTCTTCAATATCTAGCTCCACATTTTAAAGCTATTTATCTTGTTGATCTTCCAGGAATGGCTGCATCATCACGCCCAACTTTCCCAAGACATGATCTACAAGCATCTCTTTTATATTTCTTAAAGGATTTACAAAATATGCATAATATTCTAAGCCGTACTGATTCAAGATTTCGTAATTCAATTCGTCATATTGCAGCTCATTCCTTAGCTGGATATATTACAGCTGAATGGTTAATTCGTCATCAACAAACATCAACACCAGAGCAGCAAAAGTTATTTCATAAATTGTATTTATTATCACCTGTTGGTATACCGTATCGTCCAAAACGAAAGAAAGCACTTTCACCGTGTCGTATTTTAATTTATTCTGTTTGGTCAGTAGGTTGTACTCCACAGGATGTATTTAGAATTCTTCCTTCATACTTAACAAGACAATATCTTGCTCATTTTGTACGCACAAGATTTGTTAAAGAGAAGGAAAATGCAATGACTGATTATGAACAAAAATTAATGATGGAATATTGTTATAGAGTGAGTATTGGGCCAGCAGCATCTGAAAGAGCCATGTCTTCGATTTTAACAGCTGGTGCATGGGCTGTCATACCACTTTGTGATCGATTACCGTTATTACATGAGATTTCTTGTACATTTTTATATGGTGAAAATGATTGGATGGATTGGAAAGCAGGAGAAAAAACAAGACAGAAAATGAAAGTACCTACACGGTTAATTAGATTGAAGGATTCGGATCATAACTTCTTTTTAGACAACGCAAAGGGTTTCGCAGTGGAAATTTTAAAAGCTGCTAAAGATTTTGAAAACGATCAATATTCAAATGTGTAACCGATCATAATAATATTGATCACAAGTGTGAATGAATATTACTATTATGATTATGGTTTTTAAACCATGATCATAATAGTCGAAAGTATAGTATAAATTCCCATTAAAATGGGCATTTATACTGTACTTTCGCCAAAATTAATTTGGCCAAAATGATGTCATGATTTGAATCATTTTTAAAAAAAATGATTAAATGATTAAAAGTTTATCATTTATCTCATCATTCTAATGACATTTTAAAAAATGATGATATCATTTTGGCCTTATATAGCTAAATGTTTTAGCCTTATCTTGAAAGTACAGTTTGAATTTGCCCTAAATGAAAGAAACACTTTTTTCCAGTCATCTAACAAATTATTTGTTTTTAGATATTTTGACCCAATCAGAGGACACATGAACATTACAGTAAGTGTATTGCATGTTATTGAAAGAATTCAATCCAGAGAGAATCGAAGTGTGGCGGCAACGTTTCGGTCGAACTAGAACAGGTCACAAGAAACATATCTAGAGAAATTTTGGCGCCGAACACCGTAAAAATACCTAAAGAATAATATTCTTATTATGTGGCGTGACTGTAGTATGAATGTTTTTTCAAATTACCTCGTCGGTCTTCGACCGGCCCAGGTTGTCGTTTCGATTCTTGTCCGTCGGCGGAGTGTTGGAACGGAAAAAACGTGAAGTAAAATCTGATTCTGTAACCGAGAAAACAAGAACAAGTTCCTGTTTTCCGGGTACTCTTTATAGGTTAAAACTCAAATAATCAAACAGCGTAGAAATTGCATTCCAACAAAGCATTAGGGTAATCAACAAAGCATTAGGGTAATCTCAATCGCTCTTACGCATAAATCTCCCTTGCATGTACTCAAATAGTGTAGGCTACTTTCACAACGGTGGTTATTTCTGAATAATTAAAAATGATTAACAAATGACTTGTTATTCCAAAACGGTAGACGGTGTTGTGTAGAGATAGTGGGATGGTCCCAGTTAAGGTGTGGACGTGAATCTGCATGTTGAGATTTGATCATAATTGACTACCTGGGACGTTATCAATCAAAAATCAAAATTAATTCATCATTCGAGGGCTTAACTGCATAGTACAC
>JAULBU010069234.1:0-10693 GCA_032358235.1 Odonthalia washingtoniensis
AACCATGAGCCTTCAACCAGAAGTGCATCATTTCACTTATCGTCTTATCATCTCATCCGTTACTGTCCTTTCAATCGTTCGATACGATTTGCGACACGAAACAGTCATCATCAGAAGCATTTTTCCTTTCCGTTAACCTTAAAAGCTCACCATCAACTACAAACTAACCTCCAATTCTGTCCTTTATTATCATCATGCAAAATAACTACTCTCAACTACCCCCATCTGCCGAATTGCATTGATAATGCTAGCACTTATCTCAGATAACCCTAATTTATATGATGAAGAAAGCACAACCACATAGACCAACCGTGACCCCCTGAACGATCTGATAACCGCTGACCTTGGTATAGCTGACTATATAGAAGATCAGTGTGAACAACATACCAAACTCGTCAAAAGAAGAAGAATGGGATACCTCATCAGCATCCTATACACTACCATGACTCATTTGAAGCACCATATTCACATAGCCCACCAGAAGTTTAAGGTGTAACACAAGCTCTCTACCCCAATATTTGCCACCGCTTAAAACATGTATATAGACTGCATTCACATAAAAATAATTAAGCACCAACAGTCCGAATCCGAACTAACCCGGGGATTTAGATTAATGGGATTTCTACGCACACGAGAAGTGTTAAAAATGACATGAGTCAACCTATACCTTTGGGAGACAATTGACTATCTTCATACCAATAGAATACCGCACTATTCCAAATATTTGATCAAAAACGCATGAAAGCATTGGGAGGAATCAATTATTATCCTTAATTTGTGCCGCAACAATCTCCCTGAGAAATCATTGAGAAATCATGTTCCCATCCGGTTTTCAAGAACACGATACACCAATCTTTCCAAACCTCCCAAACCTCACCGAAATTATATATCGACACGAATTCAAATACGTAGCAGCATGTTTAAATATTCAAAACACAAACTTCACATATTAGTCCACATGCTTCGGTATCGTAGGCATTCGTAAAAACCATACAAGCTGAGCAGATATAGCTGAAGCGCCTATGGGAGTCTCATAAATCCAACCACCATTATTTTGTAAATCGAAATTATGGATAGTATCAGGCCTTACCTCCTCATCGCAAAAATTGCAATATTAGGATATAAAAACAAGTTCCATCACCTTATTAGATATATCAAACAAATCCATTTTGCACCCCAATTATATATCCAGGGAATTCTACACCACCTAGAGGAGCATTTGAGTGATGATTTAATTCCTGTAATTTAGTTATCTAACAACAGTTGTAGAGGGGTATTCATAGTTAAATTAAGGAAAGTCATATTTACATCGCGACCAGTAGAAAAAGACGTTAATGGGATGTATTCTGAAATATGCACTGGTAAGATACGTATTTCTTCCAGCCAATGTCTTTGTTGTCCTTTTCATATGATATTCTTTTCTTTAAACCAAATCGAACTAGCTCAATAAAGGCGTTACCATGACCGATAACGTAACTGCGATAAATATCCGAGAAGTTAACTGATGTGAAATGGATTGGATTTTCCACAAGCGAATTTGTCTTAAAAGTTGTAGCAGTCTTATGAGTATCAATCTGAATGAGGCATAGAAATGATTTATCATTTTCTTTTCACTCTGTATAAGTTCCATTCCACATAATATTTCTTTAGCTGGAATCGCAAATGTATTCTCTCATTGTTTCGTATAGAATCTGTACTGGTTTCGTAGCCGTAGGATGTGAAACTTACCGAATAATTGAAGTGGTAGAACGGAATTTGACATATGTTCCGGAAGCAAACAAGATTTGATTCCGGATTACCTTTGCAATGTCTTTAAAATGAAGGTAAGACTTACATTTTTATGCAGTGTCTGTAAAAGGAACTTATTAATTTATAAAACCGTCCTCATTTAAGTGTTATCGGATGTCGCCATTGGAAAGTTTTTGGCACAACTTAATTGTTGAAAGTCTGGAACAGTTCGATGTAGGAACAATAAACACGAATGAGGGGAAAATTGGAGGCATGTTTCAAGCCAATGACTGCGATGAACGATGGATATTTTAAAGCAATTTCACATATTGGACATCCATATTTTTGGACGCTTGTAGTACGTAGCTGTTTCTGAAACATTTTATGAAATGAATTCTGGAAAATGTTTCATGCCACTTGTTGCTTCTTCCTCACCAAACACAGAATCTACTTCCACAATGGTTTCAGAAATATTCAGTGAATATATGACCTCCGCACGATCCATTAAATCTGTTTGTACTGATCGTCCATTGAAATTAGATTGTGAACAGTTCTACTTACATCAGTATACAGATGAATTTCGTGAAATGGAGTACATGCGAAATATTTCTATGTCCCTTCATCTTAACCTCGGCATAGAACGTTTTAGAGCACCTTCCGTTCCTGCAATGAAAAGTAGGCATTATTTGATGTGCGCACAATAAAATATAGAAGAAACCATGAAAAGTTTGTAGTCGCATAATAGACGTTTGTAATTATGTATACAGTTATAACCAACTATCAGAATTGAAACATGGTACATGTTTATTGGAAGTTAAGATAAATGAATTTTGGTTTCACTTGAAACGTTCGTCTAAAGAGAGTTCCACTGTAAGTAATATATCAGTATGTTCACCCATCACACTGTATATTAGGTCCACAAACCACTCTTGGCTCATTGTTACACGTTCAAATGACAATAAAATAAAATATGAAAGTCATACTTCGTAGTTGTTCCTGCAGACCACTCACATGATAAGCTTTCATGGTAAGACAAAACACTGAGAATCAGTTGATAGATTAGTGATATTGTTCGGAAGCCGTTGTTACCAAGAAATTGGGAAGATGTGCTAGAAAGTGCTACGGAGATCTGGATATTCATAACCAAATTGTCCAACCACACTTGTATTGCCATCAACTTTCTCGCCGTTGAACAAGGATGATCATACGTATCACATGAGATAAAACAGAAGATGAAAAAAGCGGGAGTAACCTTGGAAAACGCCCATAGAACCCCTGGTTATATAAGATTAGTGGAAATATTCCACTCTCCGATCCGCTCCACCTATACCAACATAAGATATAACTTCGCCAATAGTGCGGTGAACGATACTGAATGCCTCGAGATGACTGTGTATAGAATAGCAGGCGAGGGACTTGAACTGACAAACGATTACTGTAGTATGGTTGAATCTGCTAGAACTTTTAGACTGAGTTGACTGAACCATACTTAAAAAAGAATCGAATGGCTATTTATTTATTCGTTGTGCTTCTTTTGTGTTCATTTTGAGTTGTATAGAACTTCGAACTCAGGCTTGCCTACATATAGAGGATATGACCAAGCCTATTACAACATTAATGCACGAATAGTTATTTCATGTATCTTTCTACATGGAGCATGTCGTGTAGAACGATACAAATTCAACATAGAACGTAAATCATAAAATATTTCTAACAAATTATTACATAGAGGAGAGACAAAGAGACAAATAATTATTATTACGTATCTTAAAATAATCATGAAGTGTCTATCAACTATTCTGACAAGAAATATGTATTACATGCCAGAACATGTAATCACATATTTCACAGTGTACGCGAAGAATGAGACGATTGTATTCGAGGGTCTCTCTACTGTGCTGTTTGTATTTTTTGCACCCCTCGCCCTACAGTAACAGTTTAGTCACCTAACCAGGTCGAGAGGAATCAGGCGCTCGAGAAAGAAAAGATCGTTGTAGAAAGGAACAAGACAAGAGAAGAATCTCCTTCGCCCTCCAGAATCACGACGGCTCAGTTGGAAAGGAGATCTCACAGTGTCTTCGAGATATTCCTTCTGGATCCCCGGTATTGGTATACCGAACGATATATAAGGACGCTGAGTGACCCTTTAAGTGTATATCGGTGGAAGGAGAGACGTTGTCCGTGCAGTTGGAAGGAAAATATTCTGAAGTACGTGTGTAAAACCATGAGTTTCCTCGAAACTGAAAGAGGGGACTTCCCCGGCGGGTGATGAAGAACCAGGAGTACATTGGATGACGAATAGAGTAGAAGAAGATTCTGAAATTGACGATACAAGGGAATTGATCTTGGTCAAAATCTAAGAAAGAGCAAGGTGAAAAAATTATAACAGGAGGATATGGCATTAGCTAAATTGAGGAGCTGATTGAAGGGTTGATTAATAACAAGGACCTTGAAGAAAACAACAAGTCCAAAGTAGATGGAACGGTACGCATATTCTGCTCCAAGTTTGTGGATGAGTTGAAGAAGATGTAGACGACAATCTTAAAAATAAAAGCCGACAAATCGCCCAACATTACGCTGGTGTTGATTCGACCGCAATATCTACAAAGGCTCCCAGCGTATAGAGATTCTCGCGGAGAGTGGCTCCATTAATTGAAGCATCTATGCCTTTCGTGAACACCTACACCCGCTACATTATCCTGTCTTACATTAAAGCACACACTAATCTGGAACGAGACATGTAAACAAGAGCATTATCCGAACTAAGTATACCACCAGGATATGTGCTGAAAGTTGTAAAACCCCTGTACGGAATTCTCGACTTGAGCATTCAATGGTACTTAACGTACTTGACCCTAAAACTTATAAGATATCAGCATAAAATTACAGAGGGATGATCCTTGTGTAATGATTACGAGGTATGACACCAAGTTGGACCGGTTGATATTTCTGCAAGTGGACGACTATTTAACCCTTTGGACAAACTTCTTCTTCAATAATGGTGATGTAATACCATGGAGTAGGTGGAAATTATCATGGAAGCGAGCACTTGACGTAATTCCAATGGAATCTTTACGAGAAATGGAGACCTGTGCTTTGGGTTTGACGCTTGAGCCGTCTACAACCAAACATGAGAAAGCTGGATTGGGTGTGTTTGCAGAAAATACAATTCCTCAACATTCAATCATCGATTATGATTATGGAACAGTTGTTTCCGGTAATATTGTAACCAGCGGTTCCTTCACAAAAACATATTGGGAGGGAATGCTTTCAATCACTAGAGAGCATTTCTTGAAATAGGGTGCAAGTTGTCCATACAACTTCCAGGGTTGTAACGGAAAGATGAACACATCCAGGATTGTAGCTCCTCCATCTTTTATTATAGGATACATGAATGGTTCTCAATTTCATAAAGGGAATGAAACACCTAGGGCAGAAATATCACTTAGTCAAAGGAGGGGAAATTGTGCTTTTGTTATGAATCAGAAGTGTAAATAAGATGCATCACCATCTTCGTATCGTCTTCTCCAGATTTAATCTTTTTATCCTATTGCAAAAGACGAAGACCTTTTCCATGATTACATTACGGGCCATACATATCACATTGAAACAGATTAGTAACTTTATTTTCAATTTTTTACTATAATATTTTTGTCATCTATTTTATAATTGATCCATAACACATTGAATTCCATATATGTTATGATTTCCACTACTAGTGACTTAGAAAGTGACATTTTATATATACGCATATTTCCAGAAACTATCCTAATATTTGATATTCTGACTATTTCAGTTGCAGTATAACAACACAAATGAATCCTTTCCATTTTATTTTCTTAATCCCATTTCCAAATTTTCAAACATTCCTGTCAAACGATAGAATAACGGAAAAATGAGTTTTTATCTGTTAAGTAAATTTTGGATGGCACATTTTCACCCGTTGGATTATAATAGTCATTGCAGGCTCCAATTTCATTTCTATACCATTCCCTCCTATCATCGTCTGTGTTTACGGGAATGAATGCCTTCTTCCAAGCGGTGAAAGTGTACGGATGTGCCAGGGAACCATTAATTTATTTTATCGATATGAACGCCCGCATTGGGCCATTCGTAGAATAGACATTCAAGCATCGTAGTTTTTCCCTGGGCATTCGTTTTGTCAAAAAATGGTAATTTTATGAACGCCCGGCATTCAGTGTTTTGTAGTTACGTGAAGTTGCGACTATTAATCAAAAAAAATAATGTGGGCCCCAATGTTGGTCATTGTTGTCACCACCCTTCAATCCCATTTTATGAAGACAGTGATTACAGTAGTGCGTGTATGACCACCAGAAATACAAAAATATCAGAGAGGAATGCAGGAAAGCCACCAGCAATGTAATTATGGTACGTCATGAATGCCTACATTGAAGATCTGAAAGGGAGCCATTCACATTTACATGAGAGATCATAAATGTATCGTGTCCGTTACATGATTTAATTTGACAAGTTCACACCAATGATGCGTATTAGGGAATCGTAATCAATAATAAATAGAAGCTGTTTTATAAGCATATGACTTTAAGTTATCAACGACGTGGTGATAACTTGGATATGTATGGTACATATCAAACATTGACGTGAAAGATTATAAATGTAACGTGTACGTTACATGATTGAACGGATACGTTCAAAACAATGATGCACATTAGGTGATTGGAATCAATAAGAAATGGAAGAGATTTTATTAGGATATGACTTTAAAAATATCCAACGACGTGGTGACAACTTGGATATGTATGGTACATGTTTAAGTTGTCAACAGGTCGTTGGGCAATTTATAAAAACCCTTTCACCAGTTCAGATTACTGTTATGATAATTTCAAGAGATGAAAGCGTTTTCATAACAATAATATTCCACGTAGATCCAATGGTTGTAAAATGTATATTCAGGGAAATGTTTGCATCTGTTTTCGAAAATTTTGTATCCCCTTCCTTTCCATGCCAAGCATTCTTGTAACTACCATTCACACAAAGTGTGGAAAGGTAAGAAATAGTTTTCGTTATTAGTTATTAGTTGTTAGTTTTGTAGTTGTTGCATTTTTCCTTCCTAAGTGTGGAAAGATTGGAAATCGTTTGCGACATTGAGGAGGTTGGGAAGTAAAAGATGACTTCCTGGCTCCCTTGAGATCGTAAATGGTTATCTACTTTTCATATTTGGTTACAATGAATTGTTGCAATGACTTCTTGGATTTAGTTATTAGTTGTTAGTTTCTCCCTTCTCAACCTGGCTAAGGAAACAACGTAACCTATTTTCTACCCTTGAGCACTTCAAGTATGGAAGGGAAGGAAGTAGGTTACGTTACGATATAGTTCACTGTGAAAAGGAAGGCACCTGTACTACAGATGCCTACCTTTTCATAGTGATTACCCTCACCTGCCCATACATGATTGTGAGGAACAATCATGTATGGGTAGTTGAGTGTGGTAATTTCTCCAAGCTTTATTTGTACGAACTGTCCATGTTGGGATATAGTAATCGCAATGTATGGTTGCTCACATCTTGATGGATCAAACTGGATATTGGAATGTTATATTCTCAGAATGAGAGCCTGTCATTCTGATACATGTGACGTGACAAGTAATGTAGAATATGTTATATCCTCAGAATATATCGTTGATATTATTACTTGTACCATGACAGGCTGTCATGGCATTGACATTGTATAGTTAAATCATTTATGTTAGTTTAGTAAATTTTCTTATAGTGATAAATTGTGTAATGCAGTGTACATAAGAAGTGACAACGTGAAGATAAAATGACAAGAAAAATGAAAATAAAATACTAGCTGTCTTTAACTTGATGAACACGATCAGGACCGTAATCAATGAAAAGTTCTTGACCAATTTCAATAGGACATGAATCAATAACCTTCAAAGTTTTTATAAGAAGTTGCAGCCGCATCAGTTCTCAACTTTCGGTTTTGCACGAGAGCGCAATTTGCAGTTCTTGGATTATTCAATCGGTAGTTAGCCGAAGATTTATATCCAGGGCGATAATTAAAATCATTAATGTATTTTGTAATGCACCAAGGGTCAGCTACAATCCATGCCTTCTTTTTCGATCCATCAATTGCTGTGAATTTATGTGAACAATTGGGACCGTATTTTAGGAATTGAGCCCTAGATACCGAAAGTAAACCCTTACCATATGTTTTTGTAATTGAATGACTCCCGCCGATATTTCCGTAAACCAATGTTCGATAGTAATGACCAATGAGGAAACCTTCATCAATCGCCCTTTCTGCGAAAACCCACAGACCAGCATCATGATGTTTGTTTGTGGATGATTTCAAACTTGTGCCCCTGCTTCCATTGAAAGCAACATATTTGTAGGTATTCCATCAAGGGCTCGCTTCCATGATATTTTCTACTTGTCCCACGGTATGAGAACACCGTTGTTATACAAAGATGTATCCCCAATGGCTTGTGAAATGAAGTGACGAACGTGTTTAGGGAATGTCTGAACTGTGAGAAGTCCAGGAGAATTATCCAATAGGCCCCTCCTTTTTTCACGGTAATGGCTTCCAGCTCTCCTAAATATTGTTGCGCAGAAAATAGGTCTTTTTCGTGCCCTCAAATTAGGATTCATTGTTGAGTAGCTAAGGAGCGAAAACTTCTACCAGTTGTGTCCAGGCGCATTCCAAACACTTATCATCCATATCACCACTCACGGCCTTTCTCTGTTTTGGAAGAAGCATACATGCAATTTTCACAGAAAATGTACCAGCGCATGGATCCAAAACCAAATCACCAGTATGGGTAAATTTAAGGATAAGATTCATAATCCACTGTCTTGAATTTTGCTCTGGTCAGAGCATTGGTCTTCGACCGGAAGACTTTTTCTGAGATGGAAGGAACACCTTTTCGTTGATAGGGACCCTTGGGATATTATTCATGTCATTAAATGCTCCGGGATGAACGTAAGTAATGAACCCAGGACGACTGTCGGTTATCCTTTTCAAAGCGTGATTCCATACCATACTATTCTTCCAGAAGTTTACTGAATGTTCAACAACGGAGAGATGCGTGACACGCGGTGTTCTTGGATCTGATGCATAGTAACCCCTTCTCTTCGTGTAATGAAGCGGTGTTTCTGCCACACTGAAGAGACTTATTTCAGTCTTGTATTACTTTCCAATTTCATCTTCTTCGGGGTTTTCGAATGGTACTAATTCCTTCTTCGACTCAATATGTTGAACCCAGGAAGAAAATTGAATTGTCGAACAAAAAATATGCGCATGACTTCCTGTTATCAAAACGGATTCTGATAAATCTATCAATTCTTCCATGTATTATGCTATGAACTGATCGTGATCGAATTTGGATAGTAGTTTTTATGTCTAATGTGGTATGGTTGGTCTGTTAGAATAAAATGAACATTATCTTGTGGAGTATGACCCATAGAATCTTCATGTGCGTCAGTAAGGGACTGAAAACCGCAGTCATAGAAGCGATAGAAATTATCCATACTTAATTTCAGCACTTCCATTTATTTCAATCTCATTGTAGTCAGCTCATCTGAAGCTGCTGGTTCGACATCATTTTCCTCCTTAACTTCTGTCGGGATATCCAAAGATTGGTTTTGGGATTTTTCCATGTCTTTGTTACCACCAACCTTAGATTTCTTCTTATTTCTTTGCAATTGTTCGGAAGACGGTGAACGTCCACGCTTATTATTACCTGTTTTTGTTTTCTCTGAAGGAAAAATATTCTCATCCACGTCCTCAATATCTACATACTGTTACTAACTGGAACGGATAAATTGAGAGGCTCGGATACATGACCAGGTATACTATAAAAGCATTTCGGCAATTCCGAACTATGCGGATCACAAAAGAAAGGTTTCAGTATCGGAGCTGATTCTAAGTTGGAATAGAGGTTGTACAACGAGATGTTGCACAATATTTTGTTTACATTAGTAAAACATGAAGATGAGATGTAACTAAATGCTGCGTCCACTCTGTTTGTTCTTTTCCAAGCTGGTTTGGACACCAATTCTTCGATAGTGACTGGATCATCATCTGCCGTAAATATTTTTCCTTGAGTAACTGGAGAA
Source organism: Odonthalia washingtoniensis (assembly GCA_032358235.1). Classification (NCBI taxonomy): domain Eukaryota; phylum Rhodophyta; class Florideophyceae; order Ceramiales; family Rhodomelaceae; genus Odonthalia; species Odonthalia washingtoniensis. The sequence continues at coordinate 9,830 of JAULBU010069234.1, forward strand.
AAACCATCGTTTCTTGTAGAAAGAACTTCGAATCTTGATGTTGTTGAGTTGTAAAAGATGTATAGTGAGATCATTGTACTGACTAGAAAAATGTATAATGATATTGCCAGTATTTCCCACGCCTTGAAAATTGTTTGACAAACCAACCCTATTATAGTACCAGTGAAAAGTTTGATGCTGAGAATATTTCTATAGCACGTTTTAGAATTTTTACTTGACATTTCCTCCGAGACAAATGAAATTCTGTCGTAAAAGAAAAGACATTCAAAAGTTGTTCGGATAGACATGTTGAATTGGTTCCGTCCAGGCCTTTTCCAGTTGAATGGATGATCATGTGAATGAATGTTAGACCAACTAAGAATCCAGTTGAAGTGAAATTGTGAGTGAACAAGTCACTGAACATTTGCAGTGTGCGTTCATCTCTTCAACCTTATGTGTATATGGCGAGAGATGCAGGAGCTATCTGACGCACCTGCTGAGAACCCATTTATGCTAGAACGTTGTCGCCATTAGCTCCAATAGACTCGAATACCGATTGTTTCATAGCTTCTTTTTTGGCGTTCTCCTCTCTTTCAAAACGTGTTGTTATGCGCTTGGAAATCGGGTCATCTTGGAACCTCAACCAATTCAGATAATTCTTGACGTTGAAATTCCTGTACCTGAATTTCTCTTTGAAAGATGAACCAGAGAAACTGTCAATAAAGGAAAACAGCAGAAATCGTGTGAATTCGGATTCTCTGGCTGAGTTTTTCCTGATAGAGAAGTTTACAGTAGAGGTTGAAGATGACATGTTGTGTTTTTGCTCATTTACGTGTTGGAAAAGTAGTTTCAAACTGTTGGCGAATGGGATGTAGAATGCTGAAA